>WBMZ01010929.1:39561-188322 GCA_013400975.1 Atrichornis clamosus | reverse complement strand
GCCGGGCCGGGCCGGGCCGGACCAGCGCGGGTACCCGCGGCCCGAGCCGCACCGCCAGCCTCGGCAGGCAGCCAGCCCGTGCCTCCTAGACAGATGTGCCTCCATAATCCAGACGGAATCTCATAAACCAGCGTCATCACCCCTCTAAAACTGTTCGTTGAAAGTTATTCCCACATTACTAATTGTGCGCACGCCTTTGAAGCATCACCTGCTAAGGTGATGCTTGGTAAAATATCTGCCATGGTTCCACACTAATTTTCTAGTCTTCCTGAAAATACAAAATTACAGACGCCCCCCCCCCCTTTTTAATTATGTCCCCTAATTTATTACTTCCAAACTTAACAGATCTAAAACTCATCTGCACCTGGTTTCAATACTATACCTAATAGTACCCTAACTGCTTCAACATCAGTTTAAATACAAATACTTGTGAGTAACACATTATTTTCCAAACTTAAGCCAATTAACTGAGCTCTCTAGTCCTGCTGCTACTCCCTGATTAAGGACTCAGAACTTCTGTTTACTTCACGCTTCCTAAAAATAAACCCAGTCACAGAAGTACAATCATCAAAGCTATGTTACACAAACACTCCATGGTCCTTAGACACTGAAACAGCAAATTTGGATACCAAAATATCAACCATAGAAGAGCATTTTGGGCTACTGGTCAGCAGAAGATGTGCCATGGATAGTATCAGAGGCTTTAACCAACTAAGTCATTAGAAACCACAGTGATTTAAATCCTTTTAGCTCCAAGGCAAACCAAAGGCAAAATTTTAATAAGCTGCTCCTGGGTTAACATCTTGTATTTCAAGTACTGCCTGGAGTGAGTATCGCAGGCTGAATGACAAGTCTGTAGCAACGTGAAGCAGCACAAACTGCAGCAGTGTAAGAGTGGTTTGCAGTAAGAGCGTGTGATCATTCCAAAGCATTCCATCAGAGGATTTAAGAAAAAAATCAAACTAACTCCAATACCTCAGAATGGTAAATGGCTGCAACAACAGACTTAATGACTAAATGTAGTCCCCGAGCACAGCTTTAAGTCCGAGTTATCCATAGCAGGGGCAGAACAATAGGGAGCAATTTTTATTCCACCTCTTTCCACTCTTCCTGTAGGGGAGGAGGAGGAGAATAAACAACAGTGTGCACAGGCATGGCAGCGACCTGTACTTCTCCCACTCCTCCTGTGGGCCGGTTCCAGGGCTGGCACCAGAGATATAAAGGGCCAAAGCACCCTAAAATGGACATTAGGAAGTCCCAAAGTACACAGGGACGTGAGATAAGCAAAGGTACAGCCTGACAAAGTGCAGCAAAGGATCTGCACGCTCAGTACATCCTGCTCCATGCAGATTTAATGACTGGTAACTACTAAGGCTTCCAGATATCACAGTGACCACTGAATCACCCCGACCTCAGGTCAGCCCTAGCTGGTGCCCTGCTGTGTGTGCCTCAGCTCTAACAACAAGCACTCGTGGCAGCCGAGTATTTCAGGTCTGGTACAAGAAATTCAGGCTCTGCTGAGCAGGTGACAGGAAAATCAACGGCAACCTCTGCTGGTTGGTTCTAGATTCTGGTAAAACACTTCCTTTAAAGAAACTGTAACTAAAGGGACAAAGTGGTTCAAAAGTAGGGAGGTTCGATTTCTTTGTGGGAATATGCACAGGCTTCTTTCACTGCAAAAAACCAATCATGCTGCTACCTGCCAGCAGCTCTATGACCTCAGCCACTTGCTGTAAAAACTGCACCAGGTTGACAACACTAACTTGTACTGTTTTATATATATTTAGAGGTGAGTGAAAATTAAGCAGAAATCAGCTAGTCCTGATGAAACTATGCAGTTACAGACAGAATTTTACAAAATGTGGAAATACCAGAACATGGTATCAGGGGCAGCATGTTAAAGCTCTATGGGAAGAGTTTTTTATTTGGAGATTGGAGAAATATTTGGGGCTTTGGCACCATTTTAAACAAAACATGCTCCAGGTTTTTTTTTTTTTTAATTTGTGTGTAAAGAAAAGGAAGTGAGAAAGATAAAAGTTCTGTTGGAAGAATTTAATGGCAGTCACCAAGGCAGCATCCTGCAGGATGCACAAGTTCCATAGCTGGTTACACATTCACCTGGTGGACTGAGAACTCTTCACACTGAATAGGAGAAATTCCACACCTTCTTTATAAATTACATCAGCTAGGAACAACACAAGTCGCCATCCAAAACGGAACACTCACACCATCTGATCCTGCTGCAAACAGAGGGGATGTGGTAGGAGCGTGAGCTTTGTGTATGCAAAGCAAGGCTGTAAAAGCAGTGATGATGTGTGACCCTGAAAGGAAACCAGATAAAGCTTCTCATACAGCAAAAATTCATACAGAGGGAGATTTAGAAGATCCAAGCAAGAAAACAATCTATTAGTCATTCTATTTGAAAATAAATGGCAATATTTGTTTCCTAAATCTTTTTTGTCAGGCAACAGGACTGATGGAAGGAATCCCTGCAGTGCATAAAGCAGCATTTCAGTCACACCACTCATTTCCAGCTTGAAGTCTTTCCTTGTTAAATTATTGGATGGCCAGTTGGATTAAATGGGCAACAATAATTTCTGAAAAATCTTTTAACAAAGCATTGACGAGAGCAGGGAGGTGGAGCTGAGAGTGTGGGACGAGGAACCCAGTAGTCATTTATTTAGATGCAGACCTGAATGACGGTGTTGACATACATACCAAATCATCAGCTTCTATTTTTTCGGCCCAACTCCCTTTTCTTTATTTTTTTTCTTTTATGTACTTTCTCCTAAGTCTATAGAACAACGGTGTTTCTTTCAGTTTGCTTTATTTTTATTCTTAACTACCTCTGGCATTTTCTTGTCCATGTGTCTTGTGGACACCCTGGTTTTGTTTTTAATGCCTCCAGAATAATTTTCTTCTATAAAGCTTGCACTTGTAGTGCAGCTTAAAGCAGCAGAGGAGGAAGGAAAATCAATTGTTGCCTTAAAAACTTTGTGTGTGTGTGTGTACACAGCTGGGTTTTTCTACAGCAGATTAGTGTTCGAAGTTGCTCTATGAAGTCATATTGGTGCTCCATTTAAGGCAGAAATTGATTCTATTTGTTATTTGGAATATGAAGTCTCTTCCCCAAAACCACCCACTACAGCTGTCTATTTAAAACCTGCCACAGAGAGCCTGCACTTACACAGAACACACGGGGATGTTGACCTGAGTACAGGCCTATGATGAGATATAAGAGAGATACATATATACCCTTTACATATATATATATATGCACACACACATATATATATATGTACACAAATAAACCCTTGATTTTTTCTCAAAACAAGTTCAGACTTCTTAAGCCCCTTATACCTTCTGGATACCATCTGATCCCATGCCCTGCTCAAAACACAGCCAAATTCCAAGTCAGTTCCAACACCAGATTTAGGCCATGTTGTGCTGGGTCCTACACTCAGCTGAGCTGTGAACATTTCCAAGGATGCACTTTTCACAGCCTGCCTGAACCCCTGATCCAATGTCTGACCATTCTCTCTGTAACTCCCATCAGCTCAGAATTTTTCTTGCTGTAGTTTGTTTCCATCCTCAAGACTAAACACACTTGGGCTAGTGGTGAAAACCCAGAAGTGTCAGTTCTGAAGGGAACAGTATATTGTAGAAAATTTAAAGCCATTTCTGCCCCTGCTAGTCTCATTTATCAGTTTTACTATCACAGATCGGTTCTTTTCCCTCCCACCCCATGATCCTAAGGAATGCCATAAACTACTTTAAAGTTCTATGGCCCACACATCCTGTGCTGGAACAAAGAACAAGAGACACCAGGCACACAGCTGCATTTCTGAAATGCAGATGCTCTTGTGGAGCTCTTACCTCATGGGTACAAAACCCCCAAAGCCAGCACATGCCTTTTCTGCATTAGGGTAACACGGAATTTGGTGGCAGCAGCAGAGTAGGTTCTGCAAGGTGGAGAAGGGGGAGAAGGAAGGGGCTGGTATAATTTGGAGTGAAGGGTGGGGGCAGCTCAGGAAAGACTGGAAGTTTTCTAAAAGGTCAAGAGATGTGGAGGGAGCTAATGACCCCTGTGCCTTTACTACTGCTCCAGCAGGCTCAGGTTCAGCCTGATCCTCTGCTGGACTCACAGCTCAAGTCCTTTTCCAACACTGTTTCTAATGATGCAAATATTAGCCAGTATCACATAAAGGTTAGGTAATTAGGATGCTGTGATGCAGAACAAGAAAAAAATGGGCAAATAAAATTGTTTTTCATATGGATCAGTGGAGAGTGATGGGCATCCACATTTGCAAGTTTATTGTGCAGTCTTTTCATGCTGTTAAGCAACAATTACATCAAACACTTCTGAAGTCTCAAGCTTTTAAATTATTAATGTATTTAATAAATGTTAAGCAAGTTTTGGGAGTAAATTGCTACAATCTCCCTTTAAACATTACTGCCTGTGATCTCATGGATTATATCTCACAGAATCAGAGAATAGTTTGGGTTGGAAGGGACCTTAAAGATCATCTTGTTTCAACCCTCCTGACCATGGGCAGGGATGCCACTCACAAAGCAAATACTTTTCTAAATTTTACATAAAAGAACATTTTCCTTAAGGAGGAGCTTCCCTCAAGATGATGTTGATGGTCCTATGACAAATGGAATGCACTTTACAAGCTCAATTAGGAGCAACAAATACCACCAAACTCCTGAGCCCTGAATCAATAGAAATAAAACTCAGTGCAACAAACTATCAATCAAGAAGTGAATTTACTTCAGGGAAACGCTGTGCAGCCTAGTGAATGGTGGTAATTAACATTTTTCAGGAACCAAGCAGCATTTGCTTTAAAGAAACAGCACTTAAGCTACAGAAGGATGCTATTTACTTGACTGACCACATATGTAAGAAATGCATTGGAAGCACAAGAAAAACATCTTAGGATGGTATGAAAAGCAAAAAATTAAACATGTCCCCTCAGACAGTTTCATGCATGTGCCACTAAAACTAATCTATGTGCTCTTACAGTAGCAGCAGTTTAAAAAAGAAAAAGAAAAGTACACTGGCAAAAGAACACAGACTTACTACCTCCCACTGCTCCCATCTTTCTAGAGACAATTAGAATATTCATCTGTTAAATCACAGGACAAAAGATAGCAATTAAGAGAACTATAAATGAAGAAATGTTGAAATGTACAGAATAATCTGCACAGTGAAGGTAGCATTACCCCCTTCCTTTCTTTTGGGAAGCATTTTTCATATTTCAAAATAATACTTAAAAGATTTTAGTACTGCATTCATTCAAACATTTTAGAGGCATGTTTTGACATAGTTGTACTTTTACTAATACTTTTCTCTATGTCAAGCCAGGAACTGCATTCCATAGATACTGGTATTCTAAAAGCATATTTCAAGTGGGCACCAAGAAAGTGTATGTTGAAAAGGATTCCAGCTGACCTGGCAGGAGCGTAAGCTCAGTCAGTATCAGCAGTAATTCCACTTCAGCAGAGCTAGAATAGGAAATTTTAAAGCTATTAAAAAAAATCCCCAAACATTGTGATCACCTACTTTGATTTCTTCACACACTGCAAGCCAAATTGTTCTCTTAAACTACAGCATGACCTTTTAAAAGGCAAGCAATTTTGATTTAATGAGTTCAACTGATGAATAATTTATTGCAGCCTTAATTAGGAAGCCAACTTGTAAGGCCAGTGCAAAAGCAACTACTAAGATATGAACAGGACGACTGAACTCACATATACCTGTCTGTCTTTCAAAATCAGAAGTTTGGATGCACCACAGAATAAAGGTCCACTTCAGTCTAATTCTCTCTTCTAAGTATTGAGAACTGCCAGCTGTTATCACATGACAAACTCACAGACACAGGTCAAGAACAGAATCAAATCCACTCTCCATGGATGTGGCTTGGTTTAAACAGCCACAGAACATTCTCCTGGAAGATCCAGTCTAATCTGGATTGGAAACACATGCCTGGTCACACAGACAATTTATAGTTGACTGTACAATTGATACATTCTACCCTAAACTTTTCCTTTAACAGATTTTTTAATAATAGTTCTTCCTCAAGGAGATGAGAGGTGGCTCAGAAAAGCACTGAACAACCAGGATCATTTAGGAGATGAAGTCACTGCTCTGACTGTTGGTGTGGGCAAAATCCACTCAGAACTAAGGAGCCACTGTTGGTTCTAGTGCAGGGTCTACTGGGGAGCAGGCAGCACCAAGCCCAGACCACAGTAAATCCAATTCCACTACTTCTTGAGAACAAAAGCTAAAAACAATCAAAGCAAATTGTGAATTTTTAAAGACTATCTTTAAACCTAGTGTTACTCAGGATTACTATTCTACCACATTGCAAAGAAACAGAAAAGAGAAACACGGAAAGGATATGGCATGGAAACTATTTATAACCTGAAGGATGGCATATTTTCTTTTTATGGATTTTAAGCTCAGCTTCATTTAGACCAAATCCTCCTCCCAGCTGGAAGTGCTGAAGAGCTATCCCTTATATTCTCCTTCAACATGGATCTGTATCAGCACACACTTGCATCGATATCCATATAGGAGAAAAGACAAGGAATACCTTCCTACCAAGAATGGCACCAAGAATATCTTCCCACCAAGGGAAAATTTTGCAAGTAACAGTGGAAATAGACTCCTGGGTAACTCACAGACATAGGACCCAGAAATGAGGGGTGTCTGGAAAATGCCACTAAAAGCAAGAATTACTAACCTTTCCTCCCCCACCCCGCCAAGTTAAAAATTAGCAAATGAAAATGTATAAAATCATCTCACATCTGATAACTACGTTTCAAGATTAATAACATCTAAATACATTCAATTTCCAATAACTAGCAAATTTTGCCTTAAATTATTTTGATTGTATTAGATAATGACATTTGTATTTATAGCTAGAAATTGGCACATGTAAAATGTTATGTGAGCTGAGAAATAATTTATTCTAGAAGAAATACCAAACCTGATATTATTTGCCATCTCTTAGAAAAAAACCCCAAAATTAAATATATACTTTATCAGCACTAAGAATAGGTTAAACATAAAGACAACATTAAAATCTACAAATCCTTTCAGAAAAGACACAATTAGGGAATGGAGAAGTCAAGTCTATAGATTAAGTTCAAGGCCAACTCCTTTCACCAATATTGAATTCACACATAAATTCTCTTCCCTCTGCTCAAGATTATGGCTTGAAGCTAAATGTCAATCTCTTAATTCATATATTTTAAAGATATATCACATAAAACTGCCCCAAACATAGAATATCAACATGCTGAACAAAACATTGCCTCTAACCCAGTGACCATATACCTTACTTATAGCCATTCCATATAATGAAATAAAGATATTGGACATTACCCTCTAACAGTTAAGGTTTTCTAGTACACTGACTACAACAAATAAGATCCCAACAGCAATTTTCTATGAAGGAAAGGTTTTACACAAGTGATTTGCATTCATTTTTCTGTCTAAGTTATGAAAATACTCAGTAGTCCAAAATGCACAGAAGTGAAATAAGGCTAGATTTAAAAACCACTTATTTTTCAGCTAATGTTCTAATCCAAGTGCTCACAGGGGATGAGCTTTGCTATATTTCCTTTCACTTCCAAAGAAGATTCTTTATAAAACAAAACAAAAAAAGTAAGGGAAAAATCGTTATATTCAAAAAGCTATATTTTATTGTTATGGCAACTTATGTGCTAAAAATAAAGAAATAAAGTTGTTATGGCAACTAGACTTTTAAAGGCAGCAAAAGTAGAATAATCAAACACTCTGCTGGCTTAAAATGTAACATCTATGACTCAATTTTCAGAAAGAGCTTCAGAGACAAGTAGAGGTTGGTTGGCTTTTTTTTATTCTGCTTTAGAGATCACCATTAGTACAATTCCAGAAAACTCTTAAGGGATACAAGGGAGCAGGTCAAGGTGAGTAGAAAATTACTTCCCAGGGTCAGTAGGAAGAAACAACTTATACCACTTATCTGATGTCCTGGTGACCTTACCGAGATCCATAACATGTATCAGGCTGCCCAGAGAAGCTGTGGCTCCACCACCCCTGGAAGTGTCCAAGGCCAGGTTGGACGGGGCGTGGAGCACCCTGGGATAGTGGAAGGTGTCCCTGCCCATGGCAGGGGGTGGAACGAAGGTGAGATTTAAAGTCCCTTTCAACCCAAACCATGTTAGAATCCCATGATAAAAGTTACTTAATGATTTTAAATTAAATAGTGGAAAGTTAGAAAGTACCAAAAATTATTTGTCTGAAGCAGCAGAGTTCTGCCCATTTACATGTATGGAATTATAAAGATGACTGTAACTACGAGATGGTAATTTATTTAAATTTCTGATACATCCTTGATGATCATTACAGGGCTGCTAACTATAAAAGCACTTCCATGACAATCTCAGAGAACTCGTTGTCTCCCGTCCAATACTTCTCAGATTGCCAAAATTGCTACTTCTATTAAAAATTAACAGAACTGTGTGCACTGTGAAATATTCCAAAACCCATACTGAGATAAGCCTTAATTAATAATAAGCAAAGTATTTAACAGATACTTCAAGAAATTATGACTAGAAACAGTAACTTGTACTGGAAATATTTGCACTTAAGCCATGCACGTAGCACGTGCTGGGATCCCAGGGAAATGTGGGACTCTAACACAGCACATGCCTTCTATTTTGGCTTCACTGCAGTAAAAACTCAGGTTCCTACCAGCAGTACTCCTAACTCTTTTCTGACCCATGTGAATAGTCTCTCAGCCCGCAAGAGCTTTCAACAAGGACTAGCATGGCCAAGAACACAGCTCAAAGTCAGGCTCTTCTCTTGCACTGAAGGGGTAAGAATCAGATTAATTCCTTATTGCAGTGCAAAAATCAAATGTACGCTGGAAATTCAAGTAACACACAGGGATGTGCAGCAAGGGTAGGGTAGCACTGCCAATTCAAGTGTATTTCTGTAGTTCTGTACTTCCCCAGCTCCAGTATTAATCCTTGAGGCTGGACACACAGTTAACTCATTCCCTCTTAAGCAACATGTGAAACCAGCATTTCTAGAAAGGTGAATAATGTAAATACGGTACCTAATGGATCTGTGACCAAGTCAACAGCCTCTGCAAAGGAAACTCCATGTACAACACTCACTCTACATACATTTTCACCAGTCAGGACAAATCTTAGACATGGGAATATCAACTCTTTAAATCAAGGTTTTAGAAGTATTCTGTCTCTGCTTGGGCTGAAGGAACCAGGCTGCATGTTTTCAAGGCTTGTTGCTGACTCAACCAGACACTGCAGTCAGGCCTGAAGAGACAACCAGCTACTGCTGCTCTGAGCTTTCTATGAAATTAGCTTCCTCACTGTGTAATATCCTAAACTTAATCAAGCGCATGGCTGCCTGAAATGTAAGGTTTTGAGTTCAAAGAAAATGAGCAGACATCCAAATATTACTCCTTAACCGCTCTCTAAATCCACTGCTGGCATTCAGCGTCAGTATTCTTGTTGTACCAGGGGTAGCCATTCTGCACTCAAAACACATACAAACATCTATAAAAGCATCACAAAAGAATATTCATTCTAAAATTTGTAGGCACGTTTTATCCCTAATGTGCATTTTCGTATGTTCAATTTTCCATTAAAGAAGAAATTGGGAGTCTTCATAGAAAGGCAAAGGAAATCCTGGATGGTGACAGCAAAGACTGAAAGAGTTTTCAGGAATTACATTTACAAACTCGTGAAAGAAAAGTGGGATGTTTCCAAAAGGTACCTCCAACTCCTTTGCTATACAGATACCAAGAAGCATAATTAGACTGCAATGTTACGTTAACCTAAGGCTGCCTCACCTGTGCATCCTGCCCTGACCCAGTGCTTGCTCCCATCTCACCCTCACACCACACCTGCACAGCAAATCTCTCAGAGAAATGGGGGGAAGGAAATTTTCTAAATAAAAACCCACAGTTACTGTGAGTGGCCCTGCAATTGCTAGGTAAGGGTATACAAAAGAGATGGAATATGCAGTAAAAGAAACCTCTTTTGGCAAGCACACAGTCTGAAACTGCAACCCCTTTTAACGATTTAGTTTTAATGCGGACTGTATATGCACTACCCAGTCGAAAAGAATGCTGTATTTTGAAACTGGATTGCTTTGGAGACAAACCAGCCATATGAAGACAGCTTTGTCATATGCAGGATATGATTAAAATACATGAAGCTCCATATCATCAGTATTCAGTTGTCAGTTTAAAAAACAGCTGATGAAAACTCTCAACAAGAAAAAAAAATCCTAGCTGCCAAAATATTTGTGTTTGTCCACAAAAACCTACATAAAAGATTGTTAGAAAGAGTATATGCAGAAGCAGACTGCAATCGATCTCCTTTTGGTTAGTTTACCTCAGTGCCTGCAAATTTACTTGATGATGGGGCAATGACTTAATTTGTATGAGAATACTCACCACTGCAAAGGGAGAAAATTCCTTAATGGATACAGGCTGTAAAGAAGATCTACAGGTCTCTCACCTCTTTTGAAGTGGTTACTGTGAAATCTAATACTAGCTCAGCCCCTTAGAATAGCTCATAGAACACACAAGTAACCCTGTCATGTGGGGTTTTATCATGAAGTCATACATAAAAGTAAGCTAGCAAAAGGTACCAGAATTCACTCCTATATTAAATCCCAGTTTGTATTTAAGTGATGTATGCATCACCTCTGTATGCTTTAATATTTTACACATGCAGCTCATGCCTTGCTGGGTTTTGTTACTATTTCAGTTGTTGTGAACTGCTGCCCACTGCTATGGTAAAACCTGCTTTAATCAAGTGTTGGACATCAGTATTGCTGTTAAAAAAGGCATTTTAAGAGACTTTCAACACCAAATATTTGGATTCTTAGTGTTCATCTCTAAGCATTTAGAGCTCTCTTTAATATTTATAGCATCAAACTGAAACCAGCAACTAATAGTCTGGAAAAGGTGGTTTGCTCTGTTCAATAAAGGTGTTTAAGATTTCTAAAGCCCCAACTCTGGAGTGCTGCAGCCTCCTGAATGCCACTTACGCAACCCTTATTTGAAAGCAAAGGCCATTTAGAAGAAGTGGATTTGAGAGGAAAGAGGAATACCAAGAGCAAGCTGATTGCTTCAAACACAATTATCCCTCAAAATAACAGCTCTTGCAGTGGATACAGTCATAACCACTGGCTTCAGGTAAGCAGTGCCATGTGCTGCCAGGGAAGATCACACACAGAGTTCCATCAAGACAACACACCCTGCAGAGAACTTCCAAAATGATCCAGTTTAACTCAGGGGTGTAGAATACCATTGTTTCAAATGTCTCCTTACCACAGCTGCTCTTTCAGCATCAGCATCATTACTGCTACAGGAAGACTGAACACCTACTAACAAACCAACATTCAAGTGAAACTGGGATACCTATTCGTGTTTTATCTAGGAAGGAATATCAGGGATTTTCAAATGAGCTCTGATGTGCCAAGAACTAGCAGCTCTTACCACGCTCTGAGGGAACAGCGAGGCACTGACACATCCCGACTCCATCCTACTTAAAAACCACTTGTTATCTGCATCAATATTCATATATCCTGAGCTTATGACTCTATCTGTTTTAATATAAACTCTTCCAGTAACTATCATTTAAACCTATTCAGGCCATAATACTGATACAACCCTTGGTTTCATCACTGGAATGATGGGCAACTCTGCTCTCTCGGTTTGCAGATAATGGATCATAAATTCACACAGACAAAACAGAACACAGACTCCAAGAGAGCATGTGCAAATCTCCTTTACACTCTACCCTTCAGAATAAATGTGTTAATTTATGTGACTTTTGGGGCAGGTAGGTCATACATTCCCTCAAGAGCCAGGAATTGCATTGTGTCATTTCAGTGTTCTCCTCTGTGGTTATGTACAGAAAAGAAATTGCAGAAAAATTCTCAATGTGGCACAACATTTTATAATTTAATGCAGGCCCTGAGAATAAAATACTATTGGCATTATTTTCCACCTCAACTATCATACATAAACATTAAAATTAAGATAACATTAAAAAAAAATTACTAATGGATGCTCCTCCTTTATTTCCTGAAGGGAGCTGTCATTAAATTGAAGAATTCCTTTGAAGATGAAGAGGGAGCATGAGATTTTCCCTTTTGTGCACACAAAACTGAAAGACTTTCTCCAGATGAGCTCTAAATGAATCAAAACTTGGCAAATTAAATTCACCTTAGGGACATTTTATTCCTGAGTTTGTGAGAGTAATATTAACATTTGCTATGAAACTAGGTACCCTGGTAAATTCATCATAAACTAAACCTTTTATCTGAAGTCTGAATTTAAATTAAGCTATTGAAAGAATTAAAATTCTGTCAACTTCTGCTCTACAGAGACAATAATTTTTCAGTGATTTCTAGTACATATTTTCAGTTCTTACATACTTTATTGTCCCACAGTATTGCAGCACCACTAAAATAATTCAAAGTAGGTGACTGTAACTGTCAGCACCAACAGCTCAGCTTATACCAAAAATGAGGCTTCCTGTCACTCCAACCAGCAGATGAGCTGTTTTGTCTCTACAAACCACGTTAGACTATAAAAATATCAAGAATCTACTTGCCATCAAATGAATTCTCTCAGTTTAAGAGAAGAGTTAAGTAATAGTCATCCTATCCTTACCCTTTAAGAAAATGTGGGGCAAAGTAAAACCTAAGAAACTACCTATACATACTGAATTTAAAAGAAACAGGAAACTTGGAAAAAGCGATCATTTCCTCCAGAATTATTCTGCCCAATACTCAAGTATCTCACTCAAAAAGCAATATAACAGGTATTAGTTCTCTCTTTTTAGTCAACTGAAAAAAAAAATCACTTTTTATTATAGTGATCACTGGCCCTCATGTAATAGGATCTTTTCTAATTGTTTAGTACACAGCTATGCCATCCTTGATGTATCAAGTCTACAAGTCAAGGGAGACCATTCCTAATTAGTAAGGAGAACAAATAAAGATGCAAAGAAAAAGCTATTCATCTCTATGCAGAAACCTAAACTCCCCCATTTTCAGTCAGGACAAACAGATGCAACATTTTGAACACAAATATTTGCTGCAAAAATACTCTAATGTTTCAGTCCATTAACCAACCTGCTGTGGCAGCTGGTGAACAGTCATCTCTTTAATTAGACACCCTTACTGATTAATTAGTCTCAGAACACCGAGTAGTGGAACCCTGCATGATGCCTCTGGGACAAAAAATATTCCACTTCCCCTTCTTAGTGCTAACTTAACATCCTTTGGTATTGCTACAAATAACGAGCTTGATTCATTTTCTACTCAAACTAAAACAGTCCTCCTATGTAAGGAATTCTCTCAATTCCCACCTAAATTGTTTCAACCCAACTGCTTCACACAAATAAATAAGTTAAAAAACCAAATGAACAAAACCACACCAACATGGCATCAAGGCACCAGTTTCAAAGTCAATTGCATTTAATCTTCTTTGTACAGAAACAGTGGCTCATTTGTAATCTCCTCAGTTTTCCTTTTATTAACTATGCAAGTAAGCAAGCAATACAAATTAAAAAGACAAGTAAAACTAAAATATGAAACAAAAAAGCAAATACCTTTTCTTGTTTGAACAGTTTGGGTAATTTCAAAGTTTAAAAAATAAATACATTTCTGCATTAGGTTTACATGAAAGTTGATCTTTACTTCAGTCCTTGGAGCTCGGTTTGCAGATAGATGCAACAAGAAACATAATTAGAGTTAATTCAATGTATGCAGGATTGTGCTTAAGCACATGTCGAAACTTCAACAACAGTATGTGCTATTTTCACCTATCCTATTTCTAACTTCTAGTTTTAGACAAGAGACAATTCCAGAAACCTGCCATCTTAACTGTTGGGGTTTTTTACTCTTTTTGCTTTATAACAAAAGGATTTGTCTTTTAAGAACCAAACATAATAATGCTTGTTCAAACTGAACAGATAAACTCCATATATTAGCTCTAAATTGATTCATTTCATCCAGCCCCAAATCCAATCCATTTGCTCCATCTTCTGCAGCAATGGAACATACTACTCCACAGGTATATTCTCATGAAATAGGGACTAATTATAGGAAAGTGATACCCTTGATTAGTGCAATTTTCAAATTATTATATTACTGAGATCCATTATTTTCATGATATGGCAGTATTTAATCCCCAAATCAATACCTCTCATATTTGCTTCAGATCTTGGAAGAATTCTTAGCATTTTCACTCTTGTGTGGAGTGAGTTGAAATTTTATTGGCCCAGACACAAAATACCAAAAACCAGAGTCAGCAGACAAAGCTATTTTTTGGCCAACTCTTCTGAAGCCTGACCCTTTAATTAGTTATTATCTCTAACTGTTCTGGGCACATGCTCATATTGCCAAAGGAAATTATGACAATAAACAATCTTATTTTTGGTTCTCTTACAAGTCACTTGGAAGGACAGCCATGAGGTCTTTCTTTAAGACCTTCGACTCAATGTCACCACCCTGTTCAAAAATGGGCATTAACATCCCGAGGCAAACTTTCATTGTATTGAGTAATGTAACAGCACCAACATCCACTTTATCTGAGAATGGGCTTCTTTTTTCTGATCTTACTTTCAAAAATAATAGTAAATTTAAAACAAGTTTTGCTTCCTTGAACCAGAGCAGCAACTACACTTAAAGCAAGTCTATATATGCAGTTAGATGAACTTACAGTTCATTTCTTTAGGGAATTCGTATCATAAATGGAAGTCTTTTATGAAAAAATGGTACATTTTAGAATTATAAATGCTACCTTAAGACAGTCCATCCAAAAGTTTTCAAACTACAACACGTGAATGACAGCCTTCTGTTTCTGCTCTTATTTTACTTACACGCAGCCCTGACAGGAAAGAAGTCTCAACCTACAGATTTAGCAGTGAGAATACATACAAGAATGAAACTACCTAAAACAGAGAAGCAAAATCCTAATAATAAGCAGTGTAAGATGCAATAAATAAAATATCTGTCCCCCATGCAGATTCAAGAAGTGTTCTACAGTAAGTTGCTGCATCACAGTCATCAAGTGACAGCAGGTTTCTCATGGTTTACACACTGACAGTGCCTGCCACCTGTTCTGACAGGGACACACTGGGGCAGGAGGGAGCAGGATTATTGCTGGAGAGAATTCCCAGTCACCCCAATCATAAACAGGGTACACTGTGCCTTGGCACCCATCAGGTTACTGGAGCTCTGAATTTATCTCACCATGGAAAAATTCATCTGTGTCTCTGGAGAAGAACCAGTGAGGCTGAACATGAAATAATGCCAAGCAGGCAGGAAGAAACATTCTGTCAATGAAGTGACCTCAGCTCTTCCTTTTTTTTTTAACTTATATTCCTTTAACAAACAGATCAGACATGCTTTTTCAAAAGCTCTTTAAGTACCAGTATTACCCCTTCATTATCATAAGCAGATTTTTCTCACTCTATTTTCCTTAAAATAAATACATAAATAAAACTACACATTTATCTCTACTGATGTGTATTTTATGACACCCTTCCCATCGGGTGCCATGTGCAGCAGGGTGAAGGGCCCATGGCACACGTGCCAGCAAAGGAAGTACAGCAGACTTTGATTTCAAGTTTCTGCCATACAGAAGAGATTTACATATATGTCAGAAATGAAGCAGCTGCCAAACCACAACTCCTACTCTCTAAAATTGTATGCAAGGCCTACTATTGTGCTCCAGTCAAAATTCCTGAAAGGCTCACAGTAATCAGCAAGTTGGAACTCAGCAGGAGACCTAAGGGAGTGCAAGGTAGTGCTTGTCAGTAGTTGTGAGAGCAGAAGTATCTCTTTCTCCCTTCCCTCTTGGAACTTCAAACTCACTCAGAGACAGGAAATGAATGCTCTGATCTAGGGGAAGGGGAACACTGTTCACTGGATCATTCTTGACAGACTGTTGACCTTCACTGAGCAGCAGTAGAGGACATGGAGACCTTCTGGAGAAAATAAGTGCAGCATTGATTTTTCTAAATGAGAATTTGATTTTGCTTTCTGTGCTGAATTGAGACTCTAAAACAAGCCCCCAAATTTCCCTCTCCTACAGAACACGCTGAATAAAGCATCCCTCTAGCTGAAAAACACTGCAGCAGGTTCCAGAGCTCTGCAATACAAATGGTTATATACAGTATAAATGCACAGATCTGTTAGGTGATGGGATTTATAGCTGACCAATCTCACATAGCACTGCTGCACAAGACTGCAACAGAACAACAAATGTGTCTATATCATGGTCTCTAAACTAAATTTAAATGCTGAGAGTCTGCTGCCATTCAGAGCATCACAAGGCACACATATTTGGCCTGCCAAGAACACAGCTCTCACTAGTGAGCACAGTTTCACCAGAAGTCAGACAGCAACACTGTAGTAAAGCCACATTTTTACCAGATTTTGCTCTGTCCCCATAAGAGGCATAAATCAGGTACCACATGTTCAGTACTAATAATTCCAGGTATCGGGTTTATCTTTCAAGCTGTGACAATACCACGGCAGATTTTTCTAGTGATGTCCAGTGCCCTCTTTCTGACTGAGGTGCTGCAATTGCCAATTTAGCCCAGGGGTGCAGGTCAGGCTGGACGAGCAGGGAAGGGCTGGGGTGCTGGGAGAGCAGGCTCGGAGGAACGAGCAGTTACCATGGGACAGAACCTTTGGGACTTCTCCAAGAACTAGGCAGTAACGGGGAGCTGTTTGAAGGAGAGAGAGGTTCTGGGGGTTTGTGGGGCGTCAGTAAGTCAAGTTTGTGGATGTTTGTACCACCTCCTACTTCTGGTATGCCAGCCTACTTCGCTCCCAGGACTGCAAGTGCAGAGCACTACTAGCTTTCCCCACCTAGGAATGGCTTACAGAAACATGCTCAGGAACACATGCTCATGGAATACACTGCTGAAGTGGTCAAGACACCCACAAACAAGTTCAGCTTTCAGAAGTGAGCCTAAACCAGAGACTAACGTCAAGCAGAATGATCAAAATACAAGGAGACAATGAATTTGTGAAACATATATAAACTGAAAGAATCAAGATGAAAATTATGGGTTTAATGGGAAGAATAAATAATTATGAAAAAATTAAGTGCATGTTGTTGGTATATTAGGATGGTAGCATACAAATAATGTAGAGAAAATAAATTAGTTCTACTTTCTCGTACATGAGAAGCAAGTGAACAGTCATTAATACCCAAATAACTCTGAAGCTTAACAGGCATGTTATTATTAACACAGATACGATTAACACTACAACCAAGTTTTTAGTAGTATATACTACTAAAATATATCTACTGCTCTCTGCTTAATTCACATTACTGACACACCAAAATGAAGCTGAAAAGTTCTGTTCACAGACATAAATATCAGAGAGTAATTCATTAAAAAAAAAAAAAATCAGCTGACAGTTTTTTCTGGAGCACCCCATATGAACTCTTCACAAAGATGGGCCCTACCTTTGGTTTGGCACAGGCGCTCTCCTGTTCGTTTCTTTCCGTGAGTCTTTCCCTGCCAAATGATGTGGTCACCAGCAGTTTAGACAGTCAGACCACGGAAGAAATTTTGTGATTTCAGAAGTGATTTACTTTAGAAAAAAACCCTGTTTGCATAAATGCTTCAGTTCAGAATAGGATTTTAATTTTCAATCTGTAACACGATAATATTTCATAGTAAATACTGTATAAAATACCATATTTCAAAATACACATCACTGCAATATTTCTACAGTGAAAAGGCCAAGTGTAACAAGGTATTCTTAAGGCACAAGGCCCCAGCATCAAGATAAACCTTGCATTTTAGAAGTTTTCCACTCCCTCCTCCGCCGTGAAACAAACATCTTTCCCACTTTTGGAAAGCAGGAGCAAAATAATGGAGGTGGCTTTGATGCAACATACAGCTGACAGATGTCCTGTGAATGGTTTCTAAGGAAAATATAACCCAGCTACAACGTCAAAATGAAAAAATTACACTATCAAAACATCCTTCCTTGTTGGTAAAGAAAAAAGCCACCAGGACAGCTCTCACTCTGGGGCTGCCTCTAAACTTCACAAACATAATGTGCAGGTCAAATTAAGAGGACAGGTAGCAAAACGATATGACAACATTATGAAAGGAAACTGAGTAAAAATATCTACCCCAGAATTTCTGTGTGTACAGATAATTCATAACCCAGATAATGAATCCAACACTTGCTCTGAGCAACATATAAAATGATCTCCATCTGTTTCTACCCTTAAAAGCAAATTTGAGACTGATCTCAGAGCCACAGCTGCCTTGCAGTGGCAGAACCCCAGTGCTGAGATCACCTCTGACACTGCACAGAGCTTGTGCTACACAACACAGAGGCTCTCCCTCTTGCCATCCCAGCTCTAAGCAGATCAAACAGCTCTGCACACAACTTCTTAGAATGTTCACTGACTGCACTGATGACAGTAGGACACAGAATGGGAATTGATTCCCAAAAGGATTCCCCTCTCAGCTCACCCATGTAGCAAGGAGACTGGTTTCCTGCTGGGTAAAAATGTTTTTAACATTCTTTTTTAAAATAAACAATAGAAAGAAGGAATACTCAACTTTGTGACATTTTGTTTGCATTTATTTGGGTTTTTCTAAGAATTAAAAACCCTAAAATTAAGGCATACAGAGAACAAAATGTTGAAAAAACAAAGCAATGGATATGAGTTTATAAAAAAACCCACAAGCAAACACCTGAACAAGGAAGTGATGTTCTTATTATCATCACAGCAAGAGAACAGAAAGCTAAATGTCGAGCATTACTACAGATATAGGTCAGCAATTTCTACTGCTAATGCTATGCAGCAGGTACCCATGGCAGGAGGTAAAGTCACCCAATCACAATTTCAGTTGCTTAAAACTAGTCAAACTGTTTCACCCTTCTGCTGCTCCACCACTGACTAAAACTGCTGCCCAGCAGAATTCATCTTAACCAAAGGGAGGAAAAGCAAACAAAAGAAGTGAAGAACAAATAATAAATCCCTTACCATTGTGATGAGCAATCTGTATTTATCCAGCATTGCCTGGTTGTCGTGGCATCCTGCCAGCAGCTGCCAGATCTCTGCCCTCAGTGCTTCTGGAACACCACTCTTCACCAGGGTGGACAATCCATTTGGTCTCACAACAAGATTATTGTGCCTGAAACAAAGAAGATAACTTGCCTGTTACACTTCAACTGCAGGAGTCAAAATAAAGATTAAAAATATTAAAAATCCTTGAAGTTATTCTCTAAAACAGAGTCAGCATCTGGCAACACAAACTTTTCTCCCATTGGTTACAGTAACTACTATTTGTCAGATGGAAAACAAAAATTCTGCAAGGATTTACATTAAGAACCGGTGGCAAAATGTAGTGATATCCAAATTCTCTAGGTGTGGAGACATTAATGAAAATTAACAATAAACAACTGCAGAAATTGAACGAAGTTGGCTAATGATGAACAATTTGAATTGAAAGAAAAAACTATGACCTCTGTGCAGACAATTCAATTTAAATATTTGTTCAACATGTATGTTCTATCTTAGGTTAAGAAAAATAAATTACAAATAACTTAAGCTGTACAGAGAAATAAATTTTGGAAAACAAATAAAAGACAATTTAAGAGTACTACTATGAAGACTAACATTCTAGTTCCCCACTTCATGCCAAGAGCATGTTCCAAGTTCCACAAAGCAGGAACACTAGCACGTACCTCCATACAATCCTACTATTCCAAATACATCTGTCTTTTGGTCTGACATGATGCTTTACTATCTGGTTGTATACACACACCCCAAGAAATGTAGGAATACAAAAACCACTGCACGTGCACAATATTACAGAGCTTTCACTCACAGATGTTTAAAAGCCTTTTTTGAGGTAACAGTGTTTGCTGATCTAGATTAAAGCTCTCTTAGATTCATGATGTCAATTTTCAGAGCAATGCAGCAGAAGACTGCCCGAATTGAGTCTTTGTTCTTTCTACTGTAGGAAGTGCTGTGCTCTCTAAGTGCTTTGACCACTGCTGTGTTTTCCAGCTCTCCTGGTAAGAGAATAGTGAGAGTGGCTGTTTAGCCAGCAAGCTGTGATTAATTAAATAACCTGCAATTTGACCCTGGATTTGTAGTAAATGTTTAGAGTGCTCATTCTATGAAACAGGTCATTAGGATGTGAACAGTTTACCACTGCTGTTTAAATTTAAAAGGTGCTCTAACCAATTTCTTTTTCCTACACTTGGGGATGATATCCCCATTTTTCCAAGTGACCTGGGAATTGAAAAGAGTATGATTACATAATGCCCTTAGTCTTTGAAATACAGTGATTATTTTTAATTTTAAATGTGCAGTGCAAAACAAGTAATTTCAAATTTATCTCTCAGATAGTCGAATTAAAACTAGTGTCTTTTTTTTTAAGCCCATTTTGCAATCAGTCACATTAATGGTCTTGTGATGGGAAAGAGCTAAAAAGAAAAGCAATATTCAGAGAAAGATTAAAAGCACAAAGCACTTCAGTTAAAGGACTTGCATGGGTCCAGAGGAGACCACGGAGATACTCCAAGGACTGGAGCCTCTCTGCTATGGACACAGATTGGGATAGCTGGGGGTGTTCAGACTGGGGAAGAAAAGGCTCCAGGGAGACCTTACTGTGGCCTTTTCAGTACCTTAAAGGGGCTTAGAAAAAGGAGGGAGAGAGCCTTTATAAGGGCAGATAGTCACAGGACAAGGGGCAATGATTTTAAACTGGCAGAGGGCAGGGTTAGATGGGATATTGGGGAGAAATTTTTCGATGTGAGGGTGGTGAGGCCCTGGCACAGGGTGCCCAGAGAAGCTGTGGCTGCCCCAACCCTGGAAGTGTCCAAGGCCAGGTTGGATGGGACTTGGAGCAGCCTGGGATAGTGAAAGGTGTCCCTGCCCATGGCAGGGGGTTGGAATGAGATGGTCTTTAAGGTTCTTCCCAACCCAAAGTATTCAGTGATTATATGACTAGACACTCCAAGCAGTTCAGAATTATGAAATGCACATTCAGGAATAAATACATAGTAAACACATCAGAAAATTGAAGCTCAAGTTGTGGATTAGTTTGGTTATTACATGGATCTGGTCACGTGTTACGTGAGAAACACAGAAGAGCTCTGCTGAGGACTGGGCAAGCTGATAAAATGAACAGTTAAACAGGGACAGTCCCATAGAAACATAACAGGGAAATTTTCAGTAACAACAAGGAAACAATACAAGTAAGGCAACAACTAACACATGTTGTAACACCATCCTGAACGTAATCCCAACTGAGAATTAAACAACCAGACTTTACTGGCTCTGTCCTATATTTCTTAAGCAACCAGACTTTACTGGCTCTGTCCTATACTTCTATTTTATGGCAGAGGTAATACCTCAGCAACATGAGTCCATGCTGGACAGCGTAACTAACCTCCATAGCCAACTTTCCAAGCTCTGAATGGCTCTTTGGGAAACAGCTGGAGCATCCACAATCCTTGCTCAGAACAGAAATAAGCATAAAATAAAAACTTGTCTTATTCTAACCTTATCCTTTATCATGTGGGGGTCATCGTTCATGGAAGCTGACATCTTTAATTTGTTACAAAGTGCTGCAATTCTTCTGCACAAAACTCAAAGACCGAATTTTAAAACATCAGAGAGCAAGGATGCAGATTAGCAATGCACAGACTGTGCTCCAACTAGACAAACAAATATTTCTGATCAAAGACTCTTCTTGATCATTGCTACTGGGGTTTTAAGAAATAGTTGAGCACTCAGCTAAACCAGCTCAACTGGCAAGAACAACTTTAATGCTGAGGATGTAGTAAATAGTAAAATTAATAGATATACCATTACTTTCCAATTGTTTGTTCTATCTTTTTGGTAAATGATCTTATTCCTGTTTATATGTTTGAAGCAGAGTCTTGGAGCAGAGTTTCTGCTGAATTCCAATAGGTTACAGTGAGATTTTAATGAAATGACAAGAAGCAATTAAAATGCAATAAATTTTTCTTCTAAGAAACAAATCAGCACACCGGTTCCCCAAGTGGAAATGTTAATTTTCATTTATTTACTTTTCTTACAAGTGCACAGATCTTCTAGTAACATATGGTGCAGTTTTTAATACATGAGAAGATTTTATTTCAATCTATTTCTAGTTTTCAAATCCCTACCATTTTTCATCTGTTACTCTTACTAAGTTTTGTTCTTAAAATGTAGCATAACACTATTCAAGAATTCAAGTAGTTTATAGACTTGAACTTCTCTTGAGAAGTAATATTGCTTGAGACACTCCTGAAGAAATGTTTGCTAGTCTTCAAACAGACTGGGATCTCCCATTTCTCACCCCATTTTTAACTAATTTTAAGCTGTTTTAACTACTAAATGGTTCTCTGAGTTATGTGTAAGTTGTGTTAGGACCTCAAAATTGTTTATTCCAAAAGTCTTAAATGTTTTGCCTCATTGATGAGTATACTTGAGTAACCAGAAGAAATAGTTGGTTACCTGAAACTGAAGAGAATGAACTGTGGGTGTCTCTTTGCTTCTGCATGCTCATCCACAGAGTCCAGGTATTCGTCAAGGACAAAGGTTAAAAATAAAGGAACCAACAGACAAACTAATTTTTTAAAAAGTAAAATTAAAAAGTAGCATCTTCTGATGCAAATATAATGGGGATGTCCCTTAGAACAGGCTTTGAAAATTCTGAACAGCTCCAGAGCCCATCTCTGGATTTTTACAGCCTCTTCAGGTGAGGAAAACACACTTGTCTGTAGGGATCAACTGACTTTGACACTTTCCCTCAGTATTTTCTTAACCCTTTGCAGCATTCATAAACAGAATATTTGTACAATCATTCCATTAAATATTTGTGCTTCCCCAAGAAGATCTTGGATTAAGGTCAGAAACTTTGCTGACAGAATAGTTAAAAACAGCAAGGAGGAGAGGGTTCCAGAGGCAAGGGTTAAATTCAGTAAAACCATGTGATGTTTCATCCAGGAACCTTTGCCTGAGATCTCCACGCAGGTGAGGTCAGCAGCAAGAGGTTGTTTCTCCAAAGCTACAAAGTGGCCAAATAAAGGAAGGAATTGCCCAAATAAATCCTAAAACATTTTTTAGCTCTTTTTGAAGTTAGGAAAAGGAAAGCGCCAATTCCAGATTAAGGGCCTCGGATTATTTTTGTCTCTGGCAGCAGGAGCTATTACTTACAAAGGGAAAACCAAGCAAGTGGTTCTGGCACCTGCTAATAGTCCCAGGTCTTTCAGAAGTAGCAAACACAGACTTTTTCCTCTCTTGGCACAGTATGCACTGCTATTGAAGCACTCAATTAAACAACAGAAAGAACACTGTTGAGAACATACTCTGGGCTTACAGTCTTCGTTTTATTCACCAACAGAAACAGTTTCAGTGAGGATTCACAGTCTTTCTGGAATTTATTTCCAAGTACCTACATATAGCACATTAAAAAAATAGAAAAAAAAGTGCTTCTAAACAAATTAAATGTACACCAGCTGGCACAAATGGCCGAGATGGGACACACTGGAGTTGCTGTGTCTGTCCTCTCCTGGCACTGAGTTTCACGAAGATTTAACACCCAGACATAAATGACCAGAAAGTTCTGCCTGTGAAGACTCACAGCTGCTGTGTGAGCACATACAAACACACTCTCAAACACAGAAAAAAACCAGACTTTTGCACATGCTGTGGGAGAGATTTGTCCAAAAAACTCCCACGTTATTTATACCAGTCCCCTTTAAATTACGTTTAAAATTAAACCACACTTCAATGTGTCTTGCATTTTAGTTTTAAACCTGTATAAACTGAAGAATTTCAAACCTCCTGCTCAGGAGCACATAGTGTCATAAAGCAAATAAAAGGTTAACAGCTAAAATCTACTGTAAGAAATTAAAGCATTACCATCTCCCCAGCAACTCTCCCCAGGAATACAAAATCTTCTCAGGACAATCCTTTGACACATCCCCGGTGCCACTGGAGAGTTCATTATCACTTTCTGCAAAAATAAAGAAAAAACAAGAAAAGAGAAGCATGCACAGGTTTACCCAAGAGCACAGACACTAAATATATATAGGTCTCAGACAATTTTTTTCTCATATATCAGTTTTAAAAGCATAAAAAGACACAATATTTTAGTGGAACCATAAAGAATGTTTAGCAGACTTTACAAAACAAATATATTAATAAAGTTATCATAAAGTTTAAAAGAAAAGGACTACAGAATAATTCACAGTAGTGTTACAGGAGAAAGGACTGGGACCTAGAAGAGCATTATGAGAAAAGCATTATGAGAGAAAGATTCCAGGCTGTCAACTCTCTCTTTAATAACAGAGTGTAGTGTTAGCTAAAAGTCACATCCACTCCAGATCTCACATAAAGAGCGTCTCTTTTAAAGCACAGTAGATAATGCTACTTCATTACACCACGTCCCTTTGGCTCTCCTGTAGTACCCTGAGCTCAGGAACCCTTCTCTGAGCCACAAAATCACTTTTTTTTTACTGGATGAGGAGAAAAAAACCAAGACTGTGGCATTAAAGGTCACAGTGTGTGGAACAGAGAAGAATGCTTCAAATGAAACCTCATAACTATTAAGAATGAAACATTAGGGAGGGATATATGCCATTATATGACTAATACCCAAACCCAGAAGGGATAATGTGGGCCTGGGATGGCATACTCAAATAACCATCCAAGCCAAATACTCATCCAGTTGCCAAATGTCTCATGGGCCTGTGCAGCTGCCCACAGTAGGCTGGACAATCTAACTCCACATGGCAACTCCTCATGCAAATGTGGTCTTGCAACTCTTTGGACTTTTTCCAGTTTTATCTGTATAAAATACTGATAAAAATTAAACAAGTGCAATTTCAACACCACCGTATGTTGACAGGGCTCCACCTCTCAGTGTCTTAGCAGGAAACACAACCCAAAAAGAGACACAGCAGGAGCCCCGTTACCATCATCACAGAATCACAGAATGGTTTGGGTTGGAAGGGACCTTAAAGTTCATCCAGTCCCACCCCCTGCCATGGGCAGAGTTATCTTCCACTATCCCAGGTTGCTCCAAGCCCTGTCCAGCCTGGCCTTGGACACTTCCAGGGTTGGGGCAGCCACAGCTTCTCTGGGCAGCCTGTGCCAGTTATCCCTGGAGGCTGCTGAAGCCCTGGACAGTTTTGATGTTACAGGGCTCCAAAGCTGTTCTTCCCTATGAGCAGAAATGTCTCAGGAAGTTAAAATGTAACAAAAAAAAAATAAGGACCTAAGCTACAACTGCTTCCCAAATCCCTTCCATACTCTCTTCCACACAACTCTGTCATGTCTTGTTGCTGACTTAGTATCTTGAATTCCTCAGGCACATTAAACACTTCAACTCCAGCCTTATGTAGACAACAGAGTAGTTCAGGTAGAGGAGTATCTTCCGTACTTGTGTAATTATCCTGTTAATTCTTCATCCTTGTCATTCTCACTTCAATCACACATTTCTCATTTGTGTTCTTAGCAATTGTCAAATACAAGTCATTAATAATATATCATCAGTGCTTGAATTTGACAGTGAGCTGGGAGGACAAAGAAAGCATATACTGTATTTCAAGGACAATTAACAGCAAAAATGCTGCCCTGAGAGAAGCATATCAGAAATTTGCGTTTCACTACATTAGTGAAAGCCTTTAGCTTGGAATCTGTTTGTGCAGCTTTACAGGCCCCAAGTACAAGACTAACCTTCATATAAATACTTCCCCAGTAGAATGAAAAATAACCCAAACAAAATAACCACCCACATCACAAATCTACAAAAAACTTGATTTTAAGGTTTCCCAATCTTTTACATGCATTCACTAAACCTAAAGATGGAAATACGAAGATCTAAAACACCCAAATTCATAATTTTAACTAAAATTTTATATCATAGTAACAGGTTTCCCAGTAACCAAAGGAATCAATTGTGTTCTGGGAGAAGAAATGTATTTGAAGACTCCTCTACTCTTTTAAAATGACCAAAAATAGTGAAAAGGCCAATTTCCTCACTTACCATGCAGACCTGGCAATACTTAAAGAAAAAAAAAAAGAAAAAAGAAAATCAGTCAAGGCAACTAAATGCATTACATTTTTTCAATTCTCTCCTCTCCTGATTTGCACAACTGGCTCAGAAGGATTAACCATAAATGCAGCCCCTTCTACTTCCCATGGAAAGAAGAAAAAAATTTGAGGAAACCGCTGGGACGAGCACATTTGCCATTCAGAGACAGAAGGAGCACATTAATGATACTGGTAAGTATTAAGGATCTCAAGAAACCTAGCTCACACCAGGAATTTATCACAAACCTTCAGAAAGGTTTTCTGCGTTTAAGGTAAAGGGAGAAAACTTCACACAAAATGCTGAAGGGAAGAGATTAGAATTTCTGTGGAGGCTGAAGAACTACAGCACATCTCTACAGGAGTTAATGGTGAAAATACATACAAACAAACCCTGCAGCCTGGAACAAGATCTGATAAAGATGACTAAAATCCCCCAGCAAACTAAAATGTTTCAAAGTGAAGCTACACTGAATTTGTTCCTTTGAGGAACAAAGCACACTGGCTGTTATCAGATCCAAACCTGAGCTTGCCAAGGAATACTGACATCAGACTAAAGAAACAAACCCCTTTATTTCTTACTGCTCTGGTATTCCGTACAAAATTCTTCGAAGTACTTAAGGAGATCAGTGCTACAAAGCACATGCACTCCAGTGCTTCAGCCAGAAAATCCTTTCATCTGGAAGACTTAGCAGTGTTTGGAATGTATTATTCAGTTATATGTCAGAAAATCACAGGCCGTAATTAGAAATGCCATATGCTCCCTTTCAAAAGACGTGAACGTCAAACTTCAAAATAGAACAGGGCAAAGGGGAGAGAAAAAACAACCTTAAAAATCTCTACTTTGTTTCCATCCTAAAGAGTATTAACATATTCTGACCTGTTAAAGCATTAAGGTACAAACTAAGGAAAAAAGGATGCCACAGGAGGGATATTTAACTGTAGATGTTTTTCTCTGAGTATTTTTATATAATTTCTTCCATATTCCATAGCATCTATAAGGCAACAGCATTAGCCGAAGCATAATTTAATAAACCATTATTCTGCTGGGAATGCCACAGATCCCTTCTTCTAAAATGTCCTTTGTATTTCTCCCTTCCTCTTGTACTTGCCCTGACTTCTCAGAGTCATCAACTGGGCAATAAAACTTGAACCTCAGAAGAGCAGGCAGAGGATGGAAGACATCTCAAGGGAGCAAACCTTGGGGCTGTGAATGTGTGTACACACAAACAGGCTTTAAGAACACTCCCAGGGAACAGTAAGCCTCAAAAGTTTTCTGTTTGATTTGTTCTGAATTGCAACGTGACTCACAAAACTCACAAAAAGGTCATGCCTCGTGAACCAATTCCCTGAATTCAGAGCCTTTTTAAAGCAAGCCTGAAGGATCACACTCCCACAGCAAGCACCGCTCTATATGGCATCAGCATGGAGTAATACTTTGGGCTAAAACAGACCTCTGCAGATCAGCTACAGTCTGATCTACTCCAGGCTCCAGTTAGATCAGGTCACTCCAGCACCTGAGTGAGAGGTGTGCTGGGTTTGGCTGGGACCAGCAAAAGGGCTGGAGGTTCCAGCACAGGAACCTGGGAGAGGACACAGCCAGGACAGATGACCCCAACTGACCCAAGGGATGTTCCAGACTATACAGCATCATGCTCAGCATGTGAAGCAGGGAGGAAAAGGAAGAAGGGGAGACCTTCAGAGTGATGACGTTTGTCTTCCCAAGCCATTGTTACACATGATGGACCCCTGTTTCCAAGGGTATGGCTGAGCACCTGTTTGCCCATGGAAAGTGGTGAGTGAATTCCCTGTTTTGCTTTGCTTGAGCACACAGCTTTTGCTTTCCCTACTGAACTGTCTCCATCTCAACCCATGTTTCACCATTTTTACCCTTCTGATTCTCTTCTCCACCTCACCAGGGAGGAGGAGTGTGCGAGCGGCTGCGTGGGGCTGAGTTGACAGCTGGGGTTAAACCACAACACAAGGGTAGTCCTGAACACCTTCAAGAAAGGAGATTGTAAAATCTTTCTGGACAACCTGTTCCACTACTTGATCATGCTGATGGTCTAAGAACAAAGAAGCCAACCAACTCACCAAAAACATTCCTTTACCTAACCAAAATTTCCCAGGTTCCAACCTGTGTCTGGTGCCTGTTGCCTCTCAGCCTGTTATCAGGCACCTCTGAGAAGAGTCTGGCTGCATCTTCACTGACTCCTCTGATGTAGTAGATGCAGACGGCAGTAAGATTCTTCTCTGTGCATTTTCCTCTCTAGCCTGAATCAAATTCAGCTCCCTTAACCCCTCACTGTACACCATGTGCCCCTGCCATCCAGCCAGCTTTGCCACTGGACACAGTCCAGAGTGTCTGAGCGAGTCCTGTACCAGGGAGCCCAAAACTGGCTGCACTGCAAACATGGCCTCACAGGTGCTGAACAGAGGGGACTGATCCTTCCCTGGACCTGCAGCCTCCACTCCTGCAAACAGCCCATGCCATGCTCAGCTGCCTTTGCTGTGAAGTTGTACTGCTGTCTTGTTTTCAAAATTTCATCTGCTGGGATCACCAGCTGCTTTTCTGCAAAAGTCAGTTTTTATCTGGTTCACGTTCAGCCCATCTTGTCACACAGGGTTGTTCTGTTGCTGATACAGGACCTGGCATTTTCTTTCACTGAACTTCACGAGGTCTTGCTAGTGCCTTTCTCCAGCCTGTCCAGGTCCCTTTAAGTAGAAGCCCTACTCTCAAGAGCACTGACAACTCCCCTCAATTTGCTGTCATCCGCAAACCTGCTGACAGTACACTTGGTCTTGTCACACAGGTGATTAATAAAGACATTTAACTGATCCCAACACTGATCCCTGGAAGATAGCAGTAGTTGCTGGCTGCCAACCAGACTTTGCACCATGGATTGATTCTTTCATCCCAGCAGTCCAGCCAACCTTCCAGCCACATCGTTTTCCCCTTGTCCAGTCCCTATCTCATTGATTTAATGATAAGAACGCTACAGGACACAGTGTTGAAGTCCCTGCTAAAACCAAGGTGTACAGCATCCACTGCCTGTCCCTTGCCCTTGCCACAGAAAGTGATGAGGTTAGTCACAATGATTTGTCCCTCATACATCTGTGCTGGGGGTTTCCAATGATGCCCTTGGACATTCACATGTTTAGGAACTACTTTCAGGAGTATTTGCTCCGTAACCAATCCCATAGATTGAGGTAGATTGATTGCCCTAGAATTTCCTTTTGGCACTTTTCTTCTTTTGGATATATGCCATTTTCATGAGATGAATATAGAAGCCTGCACAAGTATCCCTTGGGTTGGGAGAGGATCCCTGGGTGACAGATTTTGCATGCAGTCTGTTTTGTTATTATACTACAGAC
Organism: Atrichornis clamosus; assembly: GCA_013400975.1. Classification (NCBI taxonomy): domain Eukaryota; kingdom Metazoa; phylum Chordata; class Aves; order Passeriformes; family Menuridae; genus Atrichornis; species Atrichornis clamosus. The sequence goes on along the minus strand of WBMZ01010929.1, from coordinate 158,794 downwards.
AAACGTGTAAAAACCCATCTCTCTCAAAAACCTGCAGGGACATTCAAGAGCAAGCTAGAAAACAGTGAATCTAACTGAAAAGAACATTGGCAGTCTATGGATATACATAATTTTGTCAATTCATTCCAAGAACTTTACTACACTTTAGACTGTATTTCTCAGCTCAAGCCTAATTTTTTCTAACCTGCAATTTATGCCAATTACTTTTTTCTCCTAAACAATTTTAGTACATCTCACATTCAAAAAAAACCCCAAAAAGCTTAGCCTTTATTGTTTCTTCTCTATGATACTCTGCTTTATTCCTCTAAGGACATTCTCCAGACTTGCACTCATTTCCCATTTTCTCCTCCAGTCTATATTTTTTCTTGATGAGACATGTTCAAACAAAATACTGAGGCATCCACTATTCAAACCAGAAGAATTACACACACAGTAACTAGCATAAGCAAACACCCCACAAGAAAAAAAACATACACAGAGAAACACAAAATCTTGGCCTCTTCTTTCCCATCTCATATTTTGATAGTGCACGTTATCAAACAGAGAACGTGGGGCACCCTCAGAGGGCAACATCAGTACCCAGAGCAGAAGTGACAGCCTGGGCAGAGACTGTAACAAAATACTATGAGAAACCAACTCAGAGCAAAGTCAGGCAGCACAGAGGTTCCTCTCTCTGATCAGGGATTAACACTCAACTTTGTTTAGTGGCATTTCCCATTTCTGGCTTGAGGAAATAGACTCCAGTGAAGGACTCTTACTCATGCCAAGAAAAACTGAGGTATTTAATATGCCTGAATGTTTTTCATCTTCCTGGTTTTAGAGTGAAAGGGGTATTTTGTTTGGTTGTTTTGGGATGGTTGGGTTTTTTAGTGGGCCTTTTTTTGCATCACATGTTAAAAATTCACCTCTAAACAACACTCCCCTCATCCATATTTTACATCAATTATATAGCTATAGAGCAGCTTTTCCAATTGATTCCGTTCTTCTTCAGGAAATCTACTAATTCACCTGAAATATGACAATACCTCCGAAGTCAAACTCTTTTGTCAGTTAACAAAAAGGCAAATAAGGTGAAAAATTATAGACTTGTTTCAGAGACCTTGAGCATGAAAGTAAATAAGTGAAGTACTTCCTAAAATGAGTAGAAAAGCATGAATACAGCAATAAAAAATTAACAGGTGGGATTTGAGCACTGATGTGAAGGAGAAAAAAGCATATTTAATGAGTTTTAATTGAGAAACTGTTACACGTGAAATAAAGAGTAGGTGGAACTGAAAAATAATATAGTTGGAGCAGCCTGAAGGAGAAGGAAATCAGGTCATCAAGACAGGTGGGAATAGAACTGGAATATTTCAAATACGAAGTTTGATTTTTATGTAGGAGAAGAACAAAAATGAAGGGGGAGCTGAAGTTGGCAGCATATTATCAGGGTACAAGACAGAGCATTAATGACATGGAATCTTTCTATACATACAAGATAAAAGAGGATCGTGAGATAGGCCACAAAAGAGAGCAAGTTTCCATTTAAAAGGTAACAGGAAATTACAGAGCACGAACTATAGTTCTGCCACGAAGGACAAGAGTGAAACAAAGTTTAAGTCATGAAAGTCATTCTAGTATTAAATAAGGCAGATTTTCAGAGAGGTCCAACTCTTCAGTGCATTACAGAATATTTTGATGAGCACAAAAGCATTTCCAAGTGCCTTCCAAATAACTGATTTATGAAATGACAATCCTCAGTATATTTTCCAATTTAGAGGGAAGAGGAATAATCAGGAGCAGAAAAATACAGGTTTATGAATCTGAACAAAGACAACTTGTATTGAATTCTACTCACAAGAACTTTCTGCTTATGTTAGTTACATAATTAATTGGAAGAAAAATTAATTTGGCAGCTACTGAAGTACATGTAAAAAGAACAAAACCAAAAAAATAAAGATAACAGAATTCTTCGCTGAAAGCAAACCAGTAAGAGCAAAAACCAGTATTTTGAGTCTTATTCCTTTTTATGAACTGTAAGATATATATTGTTCACTTAGAATCACTCAAGTGAAAGCTGATGCTGACAAATCACGAAATTTTCATTACCTTGCAAATAGGCTGCAAATTTAATTGCTTCTTTATGAATTTAATTGCTTCTTTATGTAATGCAAAATCTGCATCCCAAAACCTGTATTGCATAAACACTGAGCGAGCGTGGAACAGCATACGACTGGGTGACCTCTACCTTTCCCTCACTGCATACCGTAATGGTTTTCACATGTTAAAGACTGCAGAAATCTCCCAAAGGACCCACACTTGTACTTGAGAACACTCCTGCTGGTTGTGTGCAATGGCCAGCCAAAACAACCTGCTTAATACAACAAACTCTGTATTTAAAGCTTTAAATTAAAATCTTATATCCTTATATACCTTATCTATCTCATGCGCCCTATCTTTAAAACACTATCTTTGTTCTCTGTCATATACTTTCAACACAGGCCCTGCATCACTGTCATGTGAAATGAGAATTATTTTAAAACGTCCCAAAAATAAACCTTAACTGGGCATCCAAAAGATGATCCTCCCCTCGTGTAGTGCACAGAAAATTGAGCCACCATGACATCTCTGAATTTGATGTACAAATGCTTAAAGCTGAATAAAAAAGAGTGGAGAAGAATTATCACTTCAGTTTGGTAGTTTTGCTCCCACACAGATGACAAAGCGAACTAAATGCTGCACAGTGGAGGTATTCTTGTAAACACAAACATCTTCCACAAGTGCCAAGCTATCTGATGGTTGACATCTCAGAGAACAGGCAAGAAAATCAAATTGGAGATGTTGTCACAATTCTAAGGCAATGTATTAGTAATTTATGAATTTGTAGATAAGTATCTACTTGCATCTTTGATATAAACAAATGAAAAAACCCAATATCAGTGTTAGAAACACTAAGAAGTTATAGATTGCCTGACATTTAAGTGGCAAGGCACTATGCAAAGCACTTTGATTACAAAGCACTTACTCTTACAAAATACTGGAAAGCTGATGACCAAAACTGAAAAGAGAAGAATCTCACTTTGAGGTTAAGGGAACTGTTGGTTGAGAACAGACTTTTTAATAATCTTTATATAAAAGTGGTTAATTTTTTTTTATTATATGAAATTTGTAATTATATAAGCAGTGGCAGCTTGAGGCCACCCAAACCTCATGACTGAAAACCTGAGAAGATCCTCTAGCAATAGGAAGTTTGAATTCCTAATAAGCCAGCACATTTGCAAGCCCTTTTCCAAATTGCTTTCATACTGTTTGTAGGCAGACAAGAAAAAGACAACCACTAATGAATAAAGCATCCAAATCATTCAAAATAATCTGCAACTGCTTCCACACAAGATGCAAACACCAATTTACACTCATTTTGTGTCTATTTTGTACCACAATATGAAGTGATTGTATGTAAGTTATAAAAAAAAACCCAAAAAGCTTGAAATCCAAGAAACAGAATTCACCTATGCACCCACAAAACTGAAAACTCTATTTGAAAATATCTTTTTCCATCAGTCTGCGAAAATAAACCAAATGCATCAACAGATTTCCCTGAAGCATTCATGAACCACAGGCCAGAATTAGGAAATTATTAGGAACCTCACAAAGCCAGTGTGAGGAACAATTTTTATCAAATAAAAAATCCCTACACACAGGTTGTTCCCAGGCACACCTTGCAGGAATGCCGAGTGGACACTGGGGAAGACGACAGGGATAAAACAGCTCAGGATAAGTTACACTTCTTGAGTATGTTCCACTTCCTGGAACAGAAACAACCTTTAAAATCCCCAATTTGCCATTTCATTTACAACCCTGCAATTTCATTAAATACTTCTGCAACCCACGGAAGTGCTTCAAATTCGAAACATTTCAAATATTCACCTTGTAACACAAAGGCCATACTTGTGTGAACAAAACTAAATGTAACTGTAACTATCACCTACCACCATATTACAGAATCACAGAATTAATGAGGTTGGAAAAGACCTTTGAGGTCATCGAGTCCAACCTATGACCTAACACCACCTTATCAAGTAAACCATGGCCACATCCAGTCCTTTTTTAAACATCTCCAGAGACAATGACTCCAGCACCTCCCTGGACAGCCCATTCCAACATCCAATCATTCTTTCTGTGAATTCTTACCCATAGGCACTCGACCTTATTTATAATCACTAATCTCAAGTTCCACGGCATCTAGAGCCTCCCTAAAACACAGGGCCACTCCTCCACCTCTTCTCCCTCTCCTGTCTCTTCTGAAGAGCTTGTAGCCATCCACTGGAGCACACCAGTCATGAGAGCCATCCCACCACGTCTCCATGATAGCAACTACACCACAGCTTTCCTGCTGTACCACGGCTTCCAGCTCCTCATTTGCTAATGCTGCGTGCACTGGTGTACATGCACTTCAGCTGGGCTGCTGACTGCACCCCTCACTCTGCCTTTCCACCCCAGGGCTCATCTCTGGAGAGCCTGGTTTCATCCCCTTCCCCGTTCAAACCTAGTTTAAAGCTCTCTCAATCGGCCCAGCCAACTCATGGGCGAGAATCCCTTTTGCCCTTCTTAGGTAGATGGAGCTCATCTGACTCTAGCAGGCCTGGTGCCATAAAAGTTGTCCCATGATCAAGAAACCCAAAATTCCACTGATGGCCATTCACTGATAAAGTGCGTTTTCCTTTTTATTATTAGAAATATCAAGTCCTCTGCACTCAGTAGGTTTTTACATACGAAGAAAAGGATCACACGATCAAATTCTCCTGGCAGCACAACAATAGTTGTAGAAGTCAATTGAGTACATTAATGATTTTTAATAACAGAAGTGAACTTGTATGGTGTGAAAATAATCCAGTGCAAGAGAATGGACAGTAGAGCCTATGAAATGACATCAGGCTCATCAGGAATATTTTCTTTTCATTTACATGTTATTCTCAGTAGTGTCCATATTTTAAAAGTCATCTCTTGTGCAACTGCAGCAAAGGGTTTTTGTCTAGAGATAGCCACTGGCCAAATGACCTCATGAATTTAGGAGTTGTGAAGTTTTAGTTCATTTTTATGGAGAAAACAAAAAGAATCCAAGACAGATTTAACTGATCTCATTTAGGAACCACCAACTTTACTCTATGTTGGATTAATGTAACAAGCAGTTCCTATGAAGTACATAAAGCTATTTTTGATTTGGATTAAAATGCAGAGTTGACTATTTCGACACTGCTCATGTCATTTTCCTCACTCAGTCACCCTCATTTGTTGACATAACATCATAACCCTATTTTATCACTAACTACTCTCTTAGTAGCTCTATTGACTGCTAAAACATCACCTCCTCTACTCCTTTGCTTTCCTGAATCCTGAGAACAGCCTCTACCCACCCACAACACTTGACACAGTATCCTGATTTAGTCTGGCTGATCATCTCCGATCACTTAGCATTGCCCACTCCTCACCTACTGTACACACCATCTTTTTGTGTGGCCAACACATCACACTCAGGGCTTTTTGAAACTTTCACGGCCCCTTATTCTTTCATGTCTGTTTTCAATGTCAAATCCCACCATCTCCACACTGAATTTCCGTATCTCTGAAGTTAATTTTTCTATTGTCTATCTCTTTTTGTTCTTAGTGTTCAGACAGCTAAAGGGAACACGAAGATAAAAGCCTTCCCTTCTTAAGTTTTTTATTTCTTCTCTTGACAAACAAAAAACAAACGGAAACAGTTCTGCATTCCTGGAAGTCATTTGAGAGTGTTCCAGAGGCACCCTACATCTCATGTTCAGAAGCTTCTTTTTGGTAGGTAAGTTATCTTTTACCTGAATTACCTTTTACCTGTGCACAAATGCTAAACATTTTGTGCTTACTCTGCAGCCAACTTAGAAATGGAAACAAGAGCTTGTAACCAGACACTTGGGACCACAGGAAGGTTCAGCAAAAGGATCTTCACCTCAGTTACCATTAGCTTAAAGAGTATTTTCTGGTTTTAAACAGAACTGCTCCTGCTTACTGTGATCCTTAATCTTCCAGCATTACTCTGACTCCAGAAGAAACTCAAATGGAGTTATCTAGTGTTCTCCTGAAATGTTACGTATAGTTAAAAAAAAAAAAATTCAAATACTAGAGTCAAAGGAAGGTGATCATTTCACATATGGTCTGAGCAAGCACTGCTGCTAAAAGCAGCCAACTTATGCTTCCCTTTCTCCCTTTGCTATTTGTTCCTAGGACTACATCCTCCTTTAAATGCTTCTGCTGGAAAGCTCTTTGCTCCAGTCCTTAGGCTCACAAGTGCAGCCAGCCACTTCATCCTACCTCAGAACAATACATTAAAATGCTCTCTGAGCTTTGCTTTTTTCAATACTGCAGTATCCACACCATTGATTTGGGCATGCTCTCACCTCTCTTAATGCTCCAAAAAGGAGAAAAAGGAGTTCAGCCGTGTTCTGCACCTTGTTAGAAAGTTCTACTCAAAATTAAATATTAACGATTAACTTTTCTGCTTATTTCTGGAAGTTGATACTTTCAGTTGATACTTTATTTGAAACATTTCCAGAAAGTGTAAGAATTTCCTCATTATATATTTTAATCTTTTTAAAATTATATTTGGAATTTAACAGAAAACTTCTTATTAAGGGGTACACTTTACATTCTAGGTTTTGACAAGAGATTATTAATATTAAATATATTTTTTAAATTATCATCTTCAAAGCAAGAAACCTTAAGTGATTGGGTAGCCAGAAATATCTATTACAATATTAATAATTAAAAAACATAAGTGAGGTTAACCTGAAAAATGTCTAAGTAGCAACTGCACAATCTTAGCAAAGGTCTTAATTTTTTTATATAGCTGTTCACATGAAAAATCAAGCTAAAATGAGAACAAAATATTAAATGAATGTTATATAGAGAGAGTACATGATCTCAATTTTCTACATGCAGTTGTTGCACACTGGAAAGGTACCAGGCCTAACATTAGTACAGTGATTATTTAAAATCATTATTGGCAAGAATCATGTTTGGCCTTTCATTAAAACAAAAAGAAAAGAATATTGAAAAAATGCCTTCTTTTTTATGATCATCTTTATTCATATACTCATGGCACAAGACATCCCAGCGAGTTGTGTGCATGCAGGGTACACAGGAATCAAGTACAGTGCATTCTTATACAAAGAAAAATGCAATGCATAGTGCTTCTGAAATCAATTAAGGAATATTCTGTGGGCATGGACGATATAGAAAAGGAAAAAGCAAAAAGAAAAAAAACAAAAAACAAAAAACAACTATATAGCCAGGTAGCTATCACTTAACATTAAAAAAAGAAAAAGCCTTCTTCCAAGGCTAAGACAAGACATTGTAAACTCAAGGGGGTTTTTTCCACCATCATAATTAGTACCCTGAAAAGAAAAAGAAAGAAAAAGAATGAAGAGATTTATTTAGAACAACTGCAAATGACTCACTGAACCTGCATATCCTCCAGGATAGAGAACTTCTCGGCACAGAACTCTAAATGTGGTTTCCATGAGAACAGAGGCACATCATGGTATTTTTAATGTCTTCTCTTAGGAAGTAATCTACATTTAAAATATGGAAACTAGCACTAGGGAGCTAAACCAAAGTTACACTTAGGTTCATACCCCAGTGGAACGCCTTTTCTCTGTAGTAAGATAAAGCCATTCTCTAGTAGTACCAAGAGGACAGTCCACACATTATTCCTAAATGTGCTGCATACACCACATTCTGGAACAGTTTTATTCTTCCCTATGAGAGTAATATTGAAAAAAAAAAAGTATTCAATTATTTAAACTCTACCCTATCAAACAAGCCCCAGAAATCATCCTGACACTACAAACTCACACATCCAGCAAGGAAAAGAACACCAACAGCTGAATTACACTACACTGATCCACAAGTTCCAAAGCCGAATCTGAACTAATTTTTCCTATGAACAGCAAAGCAATCCCAAACAGCAATTAAACAGAAGAATTCCTTTGGAGAAAATAGTATTTTTACTATTCCGAAGTGGTACTCGATGCAAAGGCAGGAATCACATTGCTACTCCATGCCCATTCCCCTCCCTCTCAGGAATCGGATGAGAGTTCAAAGAGCAACTGGTTGTGGGTTTTAAAAGCTTGGTGTCACCTGGGATATGTAGAGGGTTTGGTTTGTAACTGGAAGACAGCAACTGCACCTGCCTGCTCCAGCCTGTGTTAAATCCCAGGGTTCTGACTCGTATTGCATAAGCTAATACCTAAAACTTACCATAACTAAGAATCAAGGAAGGATTTTTCCACAGTAGCGAGTGTGACATTTTACAGTATAGACAGCACAGTCAGAGAAATCTGGAGAATAACTTGGTAAAACTATCACCATTTCTGGTAGGTCAGACATTCAGAACAAAAATGACATGCAGAAAGCCTATTCTGGATGCTATGGGCCAACCCTTGGAATACGAAGAGACAATAGTAGGCCAAGGGTCTTCAAAAAAACAAAACAAAATTAAAATACCACCCCTCTCAAAACAAACTCCCAAATTACCAGTGGGAAAAATACTGAGGTACTGTCAGCTGTGGAAGAGGCAGGCAAATATGCTAGGTCCATGAACTGCAGCAATCCCCAGCTGAACCAGGAGATACATTTTAATAAGCCCTAGATACAAGTGAGGGAACACAAATCACATGCTAAGCAGAGAGGGAATGTGGAAATCCCCCCTATTAGTGTGTCTGGGATATTTTTTTGTTTTTCATTACAAGCCAGCATTTAAAACCTGCCATTTCAAAGCCTATTTTCATGCTGTCCTCTTTAGCAGCACATTCAAGGCAAATGATTCTGATCAGAAGAAAATACCTCTGGAAAACATTTTCTAACTTGCTGGCAAAGCACAGGTGCCTCAGTAACTGGTGCTGAAGCACACAGAAAGATGGATGCCCTGTTGTCTACTGCTGCTACTGGAAGATCTCCAAACAGTGGCTTGGTAAAAATACCATTACTGCTACTAGAAAATTACTGCTATCTCTTCATCCAAAAACGTTTTATTAAGAATGAAATGAGTAAATTAACAGCAGAAATATAATAGTACTATCTAAGGAAATTGTAAGTGCTTGGTTATCCTTACCTTCTTCTGCCTCATCCTCCTGGGATGACACAGGCCCTCCTCCACTCGTTGGGGTGACTAATTCTTCCTCTCTGGCAGATTCTCTTTGCAGACTGACAACTTCATAAATTGCATCTCCAGCACTTGTGTGGCTCTTTCCTTCAGACTAAACCAAAATATGGCAGGTATTAGGTCCCCACTGTTGAAAAACAAGGCTATCAAAGACTAAACAACATTTTGGGCAAGACTCACTCAGATTTCTTTGCCTTGGCACAAGTAGATGGGCAGTATCTGACAGTTCTGTTTCTCTCAGTTTTACAGGTAGAAAATATAAATAAAACTGCATTATTTCCAAAGCTGCCACTTAACCATTTTCAGTATTGTTCAGAACAATGATAAAAAAAGCTTTCCAATTTAAACAGCTATAATGAGATAAAGTCAAAGAGAAATCTCAGCTAAAGAAAACAGAACAAAGAGGAAAAATACTGGAGTAACTGAAACAGGAACTGAATGCCTGAGAGGGGAAAAAAGTAATGGTAAGAGTTTTTCATAGGTAAAGACAAGACTAAAGAAGAAACAAAACCTCATGCTTTTGAAAAGTCATGAACTGTGAAAAGCTCTTTTTAGTGTTTTACTCAATAAAAAAACAGGAAAATGTATCTTTCTCCATAGAGTATAATTTGAAATACCCTCCTTCCAATGGGTAAATGTAATGGAACCCCATGGCAGGGGGGTTGGAACTAGAAGATCTTAACGGTCCCTGTGAAAACCAAAATCGTTCCATAATTCTGTGACTTTCTTATGAAAAAGAAGTTCATTAACTATACTTTAAGCAGTTGCAAGTTTTAAAATAAAAGGAGTATTAGTTTCTCCTCTGAGTTACAGTTATTTTTCAGTGACATGCAGTGATTACTATATTTTTAAAGAACTGTACGTAACTGCAAGCTAATGATGGTATAAATGAACCAGCACAAAATGTTGTGCTGTTTTGTTTTGTGCATCTTGCCTAATCAGTTAAAATAAAGTAATTTTTGGAACATATTAAAAACATCAAATTGACCATGAAAAAGAACACACTTTCAGTTAGAGAACATTCAATTTCTTTGAAAAACAAAGTTATGAAAAAGTTGAAAGACTCCACAGTACCTGCACTGAAGATATACATGAACTACTGACCAACACTTGCAGTTTCAACCAGCTGGTGAAATTATGCAGATGAGCAGCTTAAACTGGGACTGTTTGGACTGACATAATAGAAGTTATTTTATACTGAGAAAACATTCCTCGTGTACTTTAGATTAATCATTCTGACCGGCATCCCTTAAAGCAGAGGCTCCAATTATCAGCCAGTTTTGGTGACTGAACTTCTTATGAAGTCAGGGTAACAAATTTTGGGGTGCAGGCATAAATACCCTGCATTTTGTAATATTTAGCAGGATAGTATTTGAGCCATTATCCCTGTTGATTCTCACAGAGCACCATTATCGAGTAAATACAAAGTACTTGGTTAAATCAATCAAGTCTTGATGGCACTAATGTTATTAACCATGGCCAGCTACAGCTTTTATTTTTGAGAAAGTAAGGCATGAGGTACTGTGGGTTTTGCTGTATGTTACAAGAATTACAAGTCTTCAGCTCCTTGCATGTGTTCTGGTTAACTGCAAGAGTCATCTGTATAAAACGTAGATAATTTGATTACTGATTTTCTCTGAAGCACGAATCCACTATTACAAGGACCATGTTCTAACAATGAAAATGCACATGAGCAATACAGTAAGACAGATGGAAAGATCAATCCTAAATTACACATTAACCTGAATTTCTGTCACTCTTCATATCTGATTGCACCTTACCCATCTCAGTTCAGACTATTAAATCTGTCTCAATCCTGCCTTAGAATTGTTCTGATTTTTCTAGAATCTACTTAATGCTCAACTGCTTTTCCAGGAAGTTCACAAATGGCTGATTCCAATGCCATGTGCAGAGTTACTTCCCAAGGAATAACAGTGCCCTGAGGTACAGCATCTTTAAAAGGTATCAGCAGGAACAGCTACTGCAATGCAAACTGTCCAACTGAGAATTGGTGAAATAAAGACTCGCTACAAGTCACCCAAAGAGAACCTGGCAGCCACAATCAGAACCTCATCTTTTAGAAAGATTAGTAGGACTAAAAATACTCCTTTGCTATAGATCTGCAGAACAGACTCTGAATTTTGCAGCAGGAAGAACTGCATGTGTTTCTTCAGGGAAGAGAGCCTAGTGTATGTTTGTCACATTATAAGGAGGGAGAAAAAGAAAACATCCCTATTACTTAATTAAAAATGGTACAGTTGCAAGTGTTTCAAAAGGCAGGCTGAACTGATTAGAGATACATATCAAACATCTGAGAACTGAATATTTTCAAAGGTATTTTCTTTAATTTCAAAATGCAGATATTCTCATTTGCATGTAACAGTAGGCTTTCTCAAATTTTCTTGAATCCTAAATTGCTATGCTAATCTCTAGAAAAAATACAGAAACAACATTTCATGAGATTTATTTACTCCCTAAGTGTTAAACACAGCATCACTTTTCCCATACAATATTAACATAGCTTGTTTTTTCAGATCTACTGCTGTGCCCCACAGAAAGATGACTACTCAAATACTCCCATTAGGCTCAGGAAAATTAAATCACTGCTCCTAGGTTCCATTAGTCAAAGGTGACAGACCACTGTTCCAATTCAATCAGCACAACTGGCCTCTGCTCTTCCCTTTTTGAGCCAATACAAAAACAGAAGTCTTTGGAGAAAGCAGGTGGGCCGTGGCTGCAGGAGGATGCAGCTGCACATCGTTCTAGTGACCCTGGGCAGACAGATCTCCTGTATGACCCTCAGCCAATTGCAAAGCCAGAAGGGATTTGAGCTACTATCTTAACAGCCTCACTCTCCTAAACCTCTGCATTAGGTTCCTTTGCCTTTAATGGGTTATATTCTTACAGCCCCTTCCCTTCACATTGTGAATGTCAGTAGCTGCATTGGGTCCGACTGAGATGGAGCTCACTTTTCCCTTAGCAGCCCCTGATAACACTCCAGTGTTTTGGCTCCTGCTGCCAAAACTGGAGCAGCGCTGTCCCTCTGACATTGCTGCCCCCACCAAGAGGGCTGGGAGTGTGCAAGACCCTGGGAGGGGACACAGCCAGGCCAGCTGACCCAAACCAACCAAAGGGATATTCCATACCATGTGACGTCAGCTCAGCTACAAAAGCTAAGGGGGACAGGAGGAAGGGGGGGCATTCGTTATTCTGCAATGTTTGCCTTCCGGAGAAACCACTCTGCGTGCTGAGGCCCTGCTTCCCGCGAAGTGTCCCAACATCACTCACTGATGGGAAGCAGAGATTAACTTTTCCTTTTGCATATGAGTGCACAAACTCTCGCTTGTCCTTTTTCCATTTGCTTTAGTAAACTGCCTTATCTCAACCCACGAGTTGTTTTCCATCTTATCCTCTCCCCTGTCCCACTGGGAAGGGGAGTGATAGAGCGGCTTAGCGGGCCACTGGCACCCAGCCAGGGTCAAACCACTAAAGCAGCCCTTTGATTTTACAACAAACAATTAGAGTCATGTCTCAATTTTACCAGCTGAATGCACTTGCTTCAGATGTCTATTGCTTTAGAGGTCAGATTGCAGAGAATTAAATGGGCAGGTACAAAATAGTTTAAGCCCACAAAGCCAATGACTTACAACTCATTACAATTCAGTTTACAAAGTGTGTGGGGTTTGGCTGGGGTAGAGTTACTTTCTTTACAGTGCCTGGTATGAGGCAGTGCTTTGGGTTTCTGCTCCAGCACAGATAACACAGGGGTGTTTTAGCTGCTGCTGAGCAGCTGCTAACACAGAGTCAGAGCCTTTGCTGCTCCTCATCCCTCCCCACCAGCAAAGGAGTTGGAAGTGCACAGCAAGCTGGGAGGGGACACAGCTGGGACAGATGACCTCAACTGACCCAAGGAATGTTCCAGACCATGTGGCACCACGCTCAAGCATGTAAAGCTGGGGGAAGAAGGAAGAAGAGGATGTTTGGAATGATGGCATCTGTCTTCACAGGCCACTGTTATACACGATGGAGCCCTGTTTTCCAGGGGATGGCTGAGCACCTGCCTGCCCATGGGAAGTGGTGAATGAATTCCCTGTTTTGCTTTGCTTGAGCACACAGCTTTTGCTTTCCCTACTGAACTGTCTCCATCTCAACCCACAAGTTTTCTCATTTTCACCCTTCTGCTTCTCCCCCTGTTCTACGGTGGGTGAGTGAGCGAGTGGCTGTGTGGGCCTTATTTGCCAGCTGGGGTTAAATCATTACACAAGAGGCACTGAACCTTTACACATGCTACTTAATCCTTGTGCATTGGAGCATCCCTGAAATAAACAGCTAAAAGAAATGAACCGCTAAAATGCAGGTGCCATGCTAACTTTTATAAGGGCCAAATTAAGACAAACGAGACAAATGTTCTAAAATAACAAAGAGGCATTACCTGTTTTAGCTTCATGTAAAAAGTTTCTGTGAAGGTTTTCCTACTGAAGTACCAGAAGCGTTCATTGGCAGGATACACACGCACAACAGTCTCCAGCAAAAACCGCACCGGCTCCACTACTTCAGTAACAACCATATCTACAGCCACAGTCATGAATACACGTTTATCTGAAACAAAAAAATGAGAAAAATTAGAGTTCAGGTTTGTCAACTGCTGTTCAAACTGAAAACCCTTTCTGTTAATGATTCTATTGTACCTGTTTTAGTTGTCTGAGTTCTACATCCTACATGCCTGTTGCACAGAATGAGAGGGTGCATTAACCACTGTACCAAGGAACTCTGATAACTTTATAAAACAAAGACAGTGTGTCCTTGTTTTGAAGACAGGGGCAAGACATCATGCAAAGAAAACATCATGAAGATACATGATCCCCATCAGAGAAAAGGAACATGCACAGAATAAGGTCACATTGTGAAGTGTAAGGAGTTCTGTTTTTTGCTACTAGAAACAATGTGGTTTGAAAATCCATCAGCAGGAAAGTGACACTGGCTGTAGATACTTGGATATGGCTTTACGCAACTGAAGTGAGCTCTGCCTTGGGACAGAAAAACTACAGATTTACACTCAAAGGTTTTAAATCCCATCAGAGAATGTAAATTCCAGCAATAAGAAACTGTGCTATATAACCAAGCACTTGAATGCATCACTGCCAGCTGCCCCAAGATGCAGGGGATGAAATGCTATTTATAATCAACTCACAACTAAAAGAAGGAAAATCCCAACACCTGCTGTTCATAATGCTTGGCTGAGTACAGCAGGTAGAAAACAACTTTCAAATGCTTAGGATCAGAAAGTCTTGATAACCAGGGACAGGCACATCAGCCCCAAACACCCAAATTTAACATCTCCAAATCAGCAACACACCATTCTATGAGCAATCATTTGCAAGTCTCTGTTGTGCATGTTTATACAGAAAAATTCCTAGCAATGGACTCTTGGAACATCATGGATCCTGTACTTAGACGTGCACTGTGACTGCCAAGAGAAAGTACATACACCAAACCCATGTTGGGTAAAACAAATATACAGATTAGATCCCGTTACCTTTAGGAGTTTCCTCATTAAGTACTAGAAACATGGGTGCATTAGGATTCCACATTCCAGTAATGACATAAGCCTTCCCATCAGAACTCTTTCCCATGGATTCCTAAAAATAAAATCATACAGAATTGTATTACAGTCATGGCTTGAGATCAAAGAGATGGAGCATGGGGATAAGAAATAGTTCTAGGAACCTTTGAGTAAGGAAAATGAATTAATGTAATGAGCTATTGCTAATATTAGGCAAGTACAAGCTTCCTGAAGTTTTCTGGAACAATCCCTACGGATCCAACAGGCCTGTTTGGCAGCCTTTTTATAGATGAAAGGATACTGATGTTCCCTCTCTGAAATCCAGTTTGTGGTAGAGAAATAAAATCTCCAGATTAAAATATGGAGAAAGAATATTGAAAGGAAATCACAAATGTCTAATTCTATGCTATAGTCAAGAAGTGAAGTAATAATTCATAAAATCCAACATTTAAATATAGTTGGAGTACAAATGTAAATAGAATTCCAGGTGGAGTAAAGACAGGAATTCAAATACAGTGAAAAGCTGTGATACAGAATTACAGAAACAACAACACTCCATAACTTGTTGTAATTTATTCAGTTTTATAATCAATTAATAAAAAGGGACAATCTGGACTAATTTCAGAGAATAAAACCTGGGGAAAAAAATGAGCTAGTAGATACAAACCGGCAAATAAATTACAAAAGAACTAAATACTGATAGCTGGAATCAGCAGCCTGAGTACAGAAATGAACTCGGCAAAGCTGGGACAACTGTGGAGCCACAAAAGGCCTGATGGGTTTAACTCAAGCACTTCCTAACTTGAGAACGCCTGTATTCTTATCCACAAAGTAAACTGGTGTTGTCACGGCAAGGATCACACTACTTTGGAGTTCTCTCAGAAGCAACTCTAAGAAATGGAATATTGAAGAAGACAAGTGAATACTTCAAACTCTGGGCAAGAATTTAAAATCAAATGAAGCAAATAAAGGCCAAGTTTTCAAATAAAGCCCCTTGGAAAACTAAGAGCACTTCCCTGGCATCCAAATATAAAAACAATTATTTGCTCTAAATTTTTAGAAAACATGCTTAACCCAATACAGAAAGCTCAGTTATTTCTAACTACCTAATCTATGCTTCACCAATTGAACAAAAAAACAGATGTGACAGGTTTTAACATTAATTGAAATGTTTGTTCATCTTATGTTTGACGTTATAAAATCCCAGGATTTAAAAAACAAAAAACCAAACAAACCAAAAGAGACCAGAAGTTTGTTTTGTTGGGGTTTATGTGTGGGGTGTTTTTTCAAATCACCTTATCTTATTTAACAGGTTATTAAAGGTAAGTATTACCATGTCTAGTAAATGCATGTCACTGTTCTTGACATTTCTTCCAGGGCTTAGCAACATTCCAAAGCACCTGTGAAGTTTATTCAAAACAAAAAACAAAAAAAAAGGAAAAAAAAAGAGACATATATTAGCTTTTCACAATACAGAAGTCTTTACTTTGACATAATGGACAGCCACCTACTGCTTCTAATTTTAAGAGAACCTTTCAGAGAAGTTGGTTGTTATTGTTATGGCGACGTTCAGGAAAAAACACAACACATGTTACAGAAAAGACAATCAAATTATTTTTCAGAACGAAGATGGCAGAAATTAGCATCTGACCTGTGAGAACTCCATTATTCCTAAAGATAACTTACAATACTGAGTTCAAAGATGATACCAGTAATTCCCAAACATCAGTGATGGAGACTGGCAGGAAGAAATTCATTCTCCCCAGAATTCATTTTAAAAATTGCTCTCATGCAATCATAGGAAAAATTATAAATTAATTCATTCTATCATCCATACTAGCACTGCTGTAAAAAAAAATCACATAGCATCATAGGCCCTTTAAAAAATCCCAATTTGCTCAATTTTTTAGACTTCATTCTTCATTCTTTAAATCTGAATTTGTATATTATCCAGGGCCTTGAATTCCAGTCAAATCATTTTACAAGAAAATGTTCTTGATATTTTTAAGAGGGGGAAAAAAAAAAATTCTTCAGACGTTCAGATTTTCAGTCTTCCTGACTATTGAAGGCACAAATCCAGGTCTGAAGTTTCTGCAAATCATCTTTATCTTTCTCTCCTTTGAACATATTCCATTATGAATAAAAACACTCAAACAGAATTATGCATTTGTAACAAACAGCAAGCTGTTTTGCACACATTTTTAAAAACCTTAGATCTCAAAAGAAAAAAGAAAAAAATACTGAAACCAATTGCATCTTGAACTATTATCAAAAATTGGGGTTGTATTTCAGAGGGCTTTATTTCAAGAATTTTTCTTCGGTTCTCTGATAAACCACTTTTTATCACTAACTCTCAGAACAATGTAATATGCTGAACAATAGTGCTTGGATATATGAACACCAGCAACTAAAATTTTAGTAACACTATTAACTGTAAAAGTCTCAAGATATGCAATTACTACACCACCTAGCTTTCCCCTATTACATTAGGGTATATGGTTTTCATTTTTCACCTCATTACACTTAACAGTGACTTACATCCACAATTGTATTTTCCATTCTCCATACTCTTTCACTACTGGAATCGTAAAAATCCAAGTGGTAAATAAACCAGTAGACAACAATTTTGATTTATGTAGATCCATAATGCAGTGCCATGTAGAGCACCCAAGGCAGCTCAGATGCAGGACTTGGATTTAGCCACACAAGCCAGATTCTCTGAGACTGATTAAACCAGGCAAAACCTAACAGTAAACTTACTATTTCTTGTTCCTGAGGCACAAATAGTTCTGAGAGAGCTATAATTGATAATAGTAGGAAGGTCACCAGCTTCTAGTACAGGTGCTACAAAGAAAAGTAAGGCCAAGATCCAGAGGCAGGCAAAATATCTGTGCCCTTCAGAGACTACAGCTCCCAGATCCTACTCTTGCTGTGCATCGCTCAGATGTATGCAACTTCTGATGTATGACATCAAAATTTTTGGGAAGTATGCTTCCAAAAGAGTGGGAGTCAGGAACACATAACCTCTGCCTCTCAAAGAAGCAGGATGCTGCTAGGTATCACAAGAGCCAGGGCTTCTCTTCCCTCTTATTTCAAAGAGGAAAACGAGTTCAAATGAGGTCAGGACCCTCACTTGCAGAGGAGCTGCTTTTTTTTTTACAGAAGCATTTGTCAACACATTCAGCCTCCAACATGAGGAGGCTCAACCACACAGCCAGGATTCAAAATGACTTGCACAGACTGTGGGTCTCAGTCTCACTTCTGGTTTGCTGGGTTTGTGCACTGACAGCTGTGTGCACCTGCACATACTCCACTGGTTTCTACAGCAGCAATAAAAAAAGAACTGAAATTGTTATTCACTAACATGCATTTCCATTTATAAAAATACAAATGCTACCCATGGATAAGGCTGATGGTATTAATATGGTAACGTGACAGGAAAAGAGGGAATGGCTTCACATTAACAGAGGGCAGGATTAGATTAGATACTAGGAAGACTTTTCCTTGAGGGTGGTGAGGCCCTGGCACAGGTTGCCCAGAGAGGCTGTGGCTGCCCCATCTCTGAAAGTGTCCAAGGCCAGGTTGGACAGGGCTTGAAGCAACCTGGTCTAGTGGAAGATGTCCTTGTCCATGGCAGCGCGGGATGCTCTTTAAAGTCCCTTCCAACCCAAACCATTCTGGTATTCTGTGATCTGTAAGAGTTTCCACTACTACTGAGAAACCAACCAATATTCTGTAATTCAGTTCTAAGTAGAGCAGTCTAGATTTTAACCCAAGGTATACCTACATAACTTGAGATTAACTCTCATGTACGACTGGTAGCAAACTATATCTAAACACCACTGTATGGAGAAGAGAGTCAGTCCTCCTATTTCTCAGAAAGGCCATTTCACTCTTTAGAATAACTTCTTTAAAGAATTTTCTTCCTGAATCCTATAAACAACTGAGACTGGAGATCCCGTGTTGTGGGACTAAACCTATGCAGTGCCACACATGACTCAGGGATGAACACCATTTCTTCACCTGCTTTGGTCCAGATAAAAGCTGGCAAAACCCAGGTCAAATAGGGCACAAGAGCAGGAAGGGCCAAAGCAACGCATGCGAGTAGCATCCTCCATCACCCTGACCCAATCCAGGGCTCTGCCGGAACACCCAGGAGGGGGCAATTTCTCTGAGTGGCAACAGGGTTTGATCTCCCGACACCAGATTTTTGACAAAAATTCTCCTGACAAAAGATTTTTGAAACTTTTAGACCAGAGACCAAATTTCTTTAGCAATATTTTTTAGCAATATTTTTTTGCATTGTAGTTTCTACTTAGAAATACTTTTCAGACTTCCTGACACATTAAATTGCTCGGCGGCTTAGTCCGATGTAACCTGCATTCATTTTTTACACCAGTTTTGAATTTTAATATTATATGGGCTAAGTATATAAAATGACTTACCTGCCTGTGCATGTCATTCCAATTAAGCAACTTTTCTGCAGCAAAGCTTGTAGTGATAAAAATAACATCCCAATCAAATATTTTGAACACCACCAAAATAAAAGCTGATTTCTAAGAAACGTAGTTTTACTTTGGGGAGAAATCTAATAAACAAATGCTATTCATAAATGCCTCATTAATTCAATCCTAAAGGCAAAATTATTTAAATTTAAGTTCCACTGAAAATAGAATTATTTTTTTAAAGTCAATGAGTAGCAAAAGCGTAATTTTACCACACAAAAATGATGATCAAAAATTCTGCTGTATATTCCTTGTCTAAAATTTTAGTTTCCCTTCTGAAGTAAAAGCATGAAAGAGAGTCAAGCTGTAAATCAGATGGGGGGCTGAGTTGATTCTCCCATTATCTTGAATTTACTTTTCACTGGAACTGAATACTCCTATTGTTACTCTTTTGGTAAGATTGCCATCTGGTGGCATTAATTCTATTGTGCAATCATACTTCTTGTTATTGGTGCACTTTTTTTCTGTCACATAACATGCAAAGTCAGAGAAAACTACATTAAATACTGTTCTTTCAAAAATCTAACTTTCATAATTTTTGTAAGATGTTTACCTTTCAATGGCCAGTTCTTTGTTTGAGAGTTGCTGAACCGTGATCACCACTTTCTTCTCAATTCCCTGTTTAAGCTTGAAATACAATTTATCTCTATCCTTTGGGACAGGGCTAAAAGAATAGAAATATTCTTCAGCAGGTATAGAACATGAACTGTTAAATACAGAAAAGAGTTTACATTTTCTAAATGTTCAATAAATTTAAAATTCATTAGGTTTACAAAAAAAAGAGACCACTAGACTGGTTCTTACTCAAGAAAATTAGTCTGATTGAAGTTTTTAACAGACTTCTATTTTTTCCATTTACACGGGCCTACATGGAGCATGCCAAAAAGAAATGATGCACTGAAAAGAAATTAACTTGAAAAACGGTTTACTAAATTTTTTATCTTTTTACAGAAAAAATTCAGAGAAGAAAATTGTAAAATTAAAACAGCAGCTTCCTATTTATAGCAAGTCTGCTTATGAAAAGAGGTTAAATGAATTTTGCTGCAACACAGTAGCTGTGCATTCCAAAAGTAGCTGTGTGCTTTTTCCAAAGAAATTTCTGCTCCTTCCTTTCCATTCTGATTACCTAAAATTTCCTTTTCCATCATCTTCTTTGACTTCTAACGAGACACTGAAAGTGTACACATCACCATCCGGAGTGGGAAGAACAAAGTCCTTCACATGATCAGATGCTTGTTTGGAAGAACGCTTGAATGCGGTGGAGAAACTATACAAAATTCGACTGACCTGCAGAAAAGCAAAAGAAATAATGTTCTGATCAAAAATAAGGGTCTTTTTAATGGGGTATGGCAATGTTTTTGAAGGTCATAAAATCCCTGTCCCTTGTCTCTTACACTGAACACACAGCATGCCTCATGTAACACAAAATGCTCAACATCACGTTTAATAACCAAGCCAATTCAGAAACAACATCTCCTATTTCCATTCCCGTCACATTCCCTGCTCATGTCATGCTCAGTGAGTTAACACAAATTATAAGATTAGGAATGCAGCTCATTACAGGAGCTGGATAATGTACTTTTCAGGTTGTGTATTTAACAACACAACATACAGCTTACTCTGGCAGATGTCAAAACCCAAGGAGGTTTCTTCTTTTCCAGCCTCTATTTTTCCACCCTAGAAAGTCCTTTCCTCCCAAACTGTCACAATGTTCTTCCTAAAATATCTAGGGCAAAGTACTGTAACATGATTCTTGGTCATTCAAAAGGTCTACATCACAACTTTAATATCAAACGCACCCAAATGAGGCCTAAAAAAGCCCCACATGAGGCTTTCTAAAACCTCCCACTACAGCACACTCTGGAATTTTGTTGAAATACTGAAAGCAAAAGCTTAAAATTATAGTAATATTCATGTACGATTAGCTGCACATTCTGCAAAACTCATTAATATGTGATAACAGATTTTCAAGGCACTAGATGCCATTTCCACATTGGGAATGACCTCTTCAACAATATTGCTTGTATCCTTTTTCCCAGTCACTGCACAACAGAGAATACTTACAGCCTCTTTAATTTCACAGGAGAAAACATGAATCTGGAACTCCTCTGTTCCACAGCTGCTCTCAGTAAATGCAAAGCAGTCACTCTCTGAAGTCCCATTTTGCCCACGCACACAAAACAACACCTTATAGATGGGAAACGAGGCTATCTCCACATTGCCCAATTGATCTATTATTCTGACAAGGAAAGGAACAGGGAACATCAAAGCAACAGGTCAGTAAAACAGACAGGCCTACCTAAAAGGCTCTAAACTCTAATTACTACTAAATCCAAGTACAGGAGATGGGCAGCAAGAACAGAAATGTTATGCTTTACAAACTTAAGATGTAAATGTTTCTGGTTGTAACATTGACTTAATTTCTTTTATACTCCATAATACAGACAAATACAGTACCTCTATATCATGCAGTAACACTGGTCATCATTGCTCTGCAATTACTTGTGAAAAACACAAAAGAAGAAATGCAGAAACCACAGAAACTAAAAAAATGTGATTTGTATACAAAGATCAAAGAAAATACAGAACACCCTACATCTTGTGTCTGGGCGACAATCACCATCATAAAAGTATACAATGTAATTTCCTAATGTCAAATGAAATCTTAAATTGGGTTCAAAGCACAAAATGGAAGAAAAGAATACAGGTTCTTGAACATCCTTCTCTCTTCCTCCACAAGATGATAGTCAATGCATAAGCACAGCTCAGGCAAGGAGGAAAATCTAATCAAATCCTTCAGATACCTTGGTAGCAGAGCTTAAAAATAAATGTCTTGAATATTGAGATGCTCCCTACTTCTGGATGCAAGACTGTTACAGGTGCGTGTTTAGCGCACCCTGATTAAGAATCCTTGACTCTCTCATCACTAATTAAAAGACCCTTCTCACATGGGGAAAGCAGAGGCTCAGCATCTGCTGAGGCATGAGGCACACACAGGTCAGAGCTGGCTTTTGCACAGCAATGGCTGGAAGCACAGACTGGCATCTCAACTCTGCAGCACATATGGGAGAGTCTAAACTGACAATTCTGCAGCAAACCCAAGGCCAACAGGACTCCTGCAACACGTGTACCTTAGAAGTGGTGACAGAGTAGGGAGGTCAGGAGAGCACAGGTATTATCAGCTCTTCCTTTCCAGTATCTCTCCTATGGCATTTGAACAGATATTAAGGTAGAAAGAGATGCTTCTGTTGACACTGTGTAGCAACTGGTACCACCAGCCATGCACTGCATGGTAAATTTGAACACCCATTTTGTTGCTTCAGAGGAATTTCTCAAAATTAACTGTCTTCAGCAAGAACTTCAGACACAAATCCAGCAATTCTACTTCCCTGTGCAAGTAACGAAGTCAGAAACCACTTCTGATGTTTTTGCTCAAGCAGCAAATGAAACAGTTGTGTTGTTACCTTACAGAACCTTCTGGAATGTTTGGAACATAGAGAGTTACAGGTAAAGGAGCTTGACTTGAGGATTTCATGTTTGCCATAGCATGTAGAGCTTCTGGTTCATTCCTTGGGGCTGACACATTTGTGCAACCTAAATAAGTCAGTTTGTTAAACAACACGCTGTCCTCTTCCAGGGGTTCACTGGGAGAAGACGGCCTTGGTGCAGAGATTTCTGAAAATGAAAAAGCCACTTCTTTAGCCATTTGTTATTTCCACACAATTTTTTTTTTCAAATGAGTTCCACAGCAAAATCTCCTACATTTTCTAGGAATGGACATGAGAGTTGACAGTCCAGTTCTAATCAAAGGAATCCATTTGGCAGCTTAGTACTACTGTGACGTCTGTTCTAACCTAATTCACGTTTCCAAGTGTGGCATAGGGACAAACTGCCTCTTAAGTCTCTTCAGCACCCCTAGAACAGAGAACATTTCAAGCCTTTCCAAGCAGTCACAGAATCACAGAACATAAAGGGGTTGGAATGGACCTTGAAGATCACCTAGTCCCAACTCCCCTGTCTGCCCTGCTATTTCTATTTCTTATTACTAAAGCTCATATTGCCATAATGCTTAGAACCATGAAGGTTGCAAAACTGAATTATTCCTTTTGTGGCTGGATGGGGGCGAGGGAAACATATCTACAGGTATTTCTTTGTTCATTCATGCTAAGGGCTGTGTTCTGTCTGAAGAATGTCAAACAGGGTGTGAGGCACGTTTCTCAAAAATACAGCGTAGATGTAATTAAGATATGGGTGTTTCCATTTCACAGAAACAATCTTATTCTACCACAAAAACGTCCTTCTTTTATTTCTAGTAGATGCTATGGGAATTAGCTGACAGAATACCACGCAAGTGCCCTGCATGCTATTGAGGGAAAAAGACTTCTAGTTCAAGGCACACAGAGATGACCACAGCCTTGTATTCCTACTATATGTAATGGAATACATATATTTTTATATTGTAGCTTTTTAAATATCTATATAAAAAAGCTACAATATATTTTACATAAAATATACACAGTATAGTTTACATTAAAAGCTTTCAGTCCCCCGCTTTTCACAAAAACTTCAAACACCAGGAAAGTACCACAATCATTCCTAGCAAACATCAAATCCAAAGCTGACCTTACTGCTACCTGGTGACAGGACCAGAGCTGAAGAGTTTAATCAGTTTGCTCAGGCTGTATTTCATTTGCAGGCAGCACCATCAATGAATGCTGCTCTGAAATTTCTTGTGCTCCGGCAGCAGCAGCTGCTGGATCCATCTCAACTGTCGTTCACTCAGCAACTCAAGATCCTCAGTCCCAACTCATCCAGGGCTGGAGACAAAATGAAAATTACCTTGCCCAAAGCACGGCAGCTCAGGATAACGATCTGATGATAAATCTATTCCTGCCTATAACCCTCAACTAATAGGAGGAGGCCTTGAGGTATTCTCCAGCATAGTTTTGGAATTAAGCTCTGGAAAGCTTTATATTCATTTTAAAGTTAACTTCAAACTGCATAAAGAAAAAACCTGCCCTGTGTGATTAAGGGGGGGAAGCACTCAGGCAATACCTGTAGTAGAAGGATCTAAAACAAGGTGCAAAGATGGCTGGTTTGTTTGACCTGCGGACCCGTCCGCAGCTGCCTGGCCGCTGGCATCAGTGAAACCTTCTCGGAGTGCAGTGACATTCTGGTCTTTCTCAGAATCCTGCAGTATCTCCTCCATTGCTTTCTCCAACTGGTCATCTCCATTTGAAAATACCTGTAAGCAGAAGATGAAATTTTTAGAAGTACTTGTAGTTTGACTTTCACTATTATTTTTCAAACATACAGCCTTACTCATTGCAAAAGTTAAGAAACTTTGCTGAACAAGACAACACACTAAGAATCAACAAAATTAAATGAAATATAATCCAGTGTCACATCCCCTTATATAAAATGCACATGTTCTCATTGCTAATCCAAAGTCCATCCATCAAAAAACTACAGACTTCTCTTAGACTAACACATTTGTGTATCTAGAGCCTCCATTCAGACTAAGGATCAATAGACTTTGCTACAGACTAGTCTTACAGAAAATTTTACTTTCTTAGTCATATCCAGTCGCTTCACCAATTCTCCCAAACACAGGACAGGNAAAGGGAAAAAAAAAAAAAATGGAGGGGAAAAAAAAAAAAAAAAAAAAAAAAAAGAAAAGACATTCCCCAGAAAGAAAAATACAGTCTTTCACAAATACCAGCTTTTCAGACAAGAGAAAACCATGGCCAAAGCTGCATCATGGATTCTGCCTCCAGTTCACCTGCTCCTTTCCAGACCAAAGAAGCAGGTAATTTCTGTCTGTATTAAACATTATCAGATATAAATAACTGCCAAAGACTACTGCAAAGACACACTGGGTATTTACTGTCATTTCAAGGGCACAAAATTCCTGTTGTTCCAAGAAGACCAAAACCAGTACATCAGCTACTCCAGCTCAAGTGGAGAAGTGTGTAATTAACCAATCAGCTGTCATCCAAGTGCTAAAATACTCTGCTATTTAGAAGTAGGAAGCTTTTAGAAAAGGTCTTAGTCATACCTAAAGTAGCACTAAGCAGGAAAACTAAATTAAAAACTAAAGCCCAAGGACCCTCTGTGATCTATTCCTATGTAGTCTAATTACATGTTTTTAAGATAACAATATTCAAAGTCTCTGATCCCTAAATAAAGAATAATAAGCTTTAAATCGAAGCTCATTTTTTGTAAAGTCCTTAGTTACTCATTTATAAATCCACAGAATATACCAAAGCTGACCCCCAAAGAAAACCTGAACTGCCACTTTTGGACAGATTTGTTTAGTCTGAGCTGTTAATTTCACTGGTAATAAGCAACGACAAAAATTACAGTGTAAGGTTATCCTCAAGCACACACAAGTATGTACTCTTTTGATCAATACAAACCTTGCTACACATTTAAAAATAGTGTCATAGCAAACCTTTAGATGAGGTTTTTCATCTTTTCCAGTGGTGTCCTCAGATTTCTGATGAACCAAGACAAATTCTTCATTAATTAATGTGGATACAGTTTCAGGAATCCTACTGGCTTTGCTAAAAGGTGTTTTGACTTCCATCTCACGTCAGTATTCTCCTCCTGCCACCAGAACCTAATAAAAAAGAAAAAATAT
Source organism: Atrichornis clamosus (assembly GCA_013400975.1). Classification (NCBI taxonomy): domain Eukaryota; kingdom Metazoa; phylum Chordata; class Aves; order Passeriformes; family Menuridae; genus Atrichornis; species Atrichornis clamosus. The sequence goes on along the minus strand of WBMZ01010929.1, from coordinate 132,908 downwards.
TAAATAATTGGTTTTGAAGCTGTAGACATGATGTTAATAGGTATAATAGGAAGTTATTGTGAAATAATATAATACTTAAAATTATACTACTGTATTATACTATACTTCTCAAACTCTGATTTCATTGGTATAAGGAATCTTACGTTTTTTAGGGTGGTGTTTAAAAATCCTATGATTTAATAGCAGTAGCTGTTATCTACGTGTATAGATAACAAAAGAAGAGGTTCACCCCAGAGCTTTCACTACTCCTGTTTTTAATTTTCCAGATCTGCTCCCTCCCTCCCTAATTTGTGCCCCTGGTTTTCCCTCACACAGGTGTATTCCTTACCCTGAGTGTCACACAGGTCATGTGAAGATACAGATTACCTGAAGACTAATCTGCCAAAAGCTGCATACCAAAGCTCTCCACATAAAAACATATTTAGCATCGATTATGTTAGGGGCTTTTGTTATTCTTTCTATCTATAGGTGAAGTTAAAAGTGATACTAAACCACAGTCACATCCTCCTCACATCCTCAGATTTCCCAGAAACCACCTGCAACAGTTAAAATTAATCACACCACTTAAAAAAACCCAAGAAACACAAACTACAGCAAAACTATAATATTATGGCAACCGAGAACAAGGTTTTCCATGTCTGCATAACTAAAAATAAATGCAGAAACAAAGAAAAAGGGCAAAATAATAGTTAGCCTGTACAAGTTCATACAAAAATACAGAACTGAAACATTATGAGCATGAGGACAGCTACTGTAGGTATCCACCAAAGACAGCATCACCAATACATTAACTCAGAATGTCTTCCCCCATTCCTTACGGAATGAAGAGCTGGATCTTAGACTTTTTATATTTTAAATGCATTTATGTTTTTATGTATTTTCTCTGTCAAAAAAGAGAAAATATATTTTTAGAAAAACTTTATAAAGAGCATGCACTTCCAGATACGGGCTGCTTCCCGTTTCCTGAAAAATACCACTCTGGCTGACTGCTGCGATTCATTGCACTTAAGACTCAGAGTTCAGGAGAGCCACACACAGCACAGGGGGAAATAACCTGTGACTGTCCCCTTTGCAAGGCTGGAAGGTGACCAAGGAGGGACAGCTCATCCCATGCCTGTTGTGACAGGGAACAAGGAGAGCTTGAGTTTCACCCTGCCCTTCTCAGCAGCACCAAGAAGCAGAACTGCGCCACACTTGCTTCTCTTACAATTCCAACCACCCAGTGAACAAGGAAAGAATGCTAATTTAGGTCTAGCTATAGGGAAGCAGAAAAAAAGCACATAAAAAACCAAAAACATGCATATTCTCCACCATTTTGAACACACGTTACTTATCATGTTAACCACAAGAGAAAGTTTAACAATTTCAAACCATAAGAACAAGTGTAGGAACTAGACAACTTTCAATACTGTAATATTTTCTATCATTTTTGAAACTACAGTCAATATGCTTTTGCTCTTCCAAAGACTTGGCTTGGCATAACCATTTCTACATGCAACTCCTCCTCAAAAACCTCTTCCCTTTCCCTAACCTAGCCACAGTTTTACCCATCAACCCTGTATTATATGCAGGAATCTCAGAGTAACTAAAGAATTTAAGTTCTTCAGATAACTGACTTGTACAGCATAAAAACTCATTAGAAGAGTCACCTTAGAAAAAAAGCCACTAAACAACAGCTGTAATATTCAGAAATCAGCTACAAATTTGGATCAGCAGTTTCACACACACTGACATCTTTCACATCTCCAGACTAATCATGAACTCACAAGGAGGAATATTTTCCTGACAGATGATGTAATCTGAGCTCCACCCAACCTAGGTAATAAGACTCACTGCTGCAATAAACTCTGTTTCAATTTTTTTAAAGCATCTTTGCTTTAAGATCTTCCTGGCAAGAGAAAGAAAAAGTTTTAATAGACAAGGTTTTAAGTATGTTACAAACGGCTTATTAACTCCATGTATTTTTTAACAAGTGTTGTAAAAATATTGCTGAAGAGCTTGTTTGTAATAAACAGCAGGTCTAGCTCAAAATAATAATTTCAAGCAAATCCTCTACATGAAAGTGAAGGTCAACTATTACAGAACTCTTTGAAGGCAATGAAAGGACATAAATCACGCTCCCCAAATATATAGCATATCCAGAGGAATCATGATCTCTGAAGTGACATCACCACCGGAGAAAACAGTAGAGGTGACTGCCACCCACAGCAGGAGCAAAGGTCCAGGTTACCAGAGGCCCCTCTTCCTCCCACTGCACACCTGTCATTGCTGCACCTACTGATGATGACAAACATGAAGCATCAACCACTACTTCCAGCACATCTGCAGAAAGAAGGGATCACAAGATATTCTATTTTGACAGTTTTCTGTATTTTACTCTATTGAAGTTTAATTTTTGGGCTTACTTATGAGAGAGCAATACAGAAACTCCAATATAAGATGTTTCTACTATACTAATTATCAAAATCAAATGCAGGTTGCTAACATTAGTGTATCACCAGTTGTTCTTTCTGCAACGAAGTAAGAACCAACAGGCACAATGTGAACTACGCAATATTTTCTGTAGTAGTATTTCAATAACAAAACCAGGGAAAATGGACCATTTGTAAAGACAAAGAAAATTAGGATAATGCAACCAGAGAAGCATACTGACACACAAAATATTTGTTCTTGCCATATGTAGGTAAAGGCAGTTTAAGAGAATTTCTACTTCCTAAATATTAATCTGAAAGTAAAGGAAATACTATAAGCATTAGATGACCGCAAGGAGCTCCTTATTCAGATCAGATACTTCAGAGCATACCATACACATTCTTGCAATTACTTTTGCATTACAAGGCTTTTAATGTCTTTAAGAGTGCACTCCAAGCTTGTCGTTAGAACCAGCTCAAACCACCATAGCCAGTGCAGACACATACCTTTTTCTACACACAACTATATTTACTGGGTAAGTTAGCACCTCAGAACCCCTAATTCCAGTCCTTCATTAAACCCATTCCAACTTACTGCCAGTGTACTGCCGTGAATGCCCTCTATCCCACTGCAGTACAAACAAAGCCACTTTAGCTTCAGTTTAGCAGTAAAACACGAACACAAGCAGGTCAGGCATTTGGGAAAAGCTTTATACATCACATTTAATGATCAGTCTTTGACCAAAAATAAGTTTTAATGTCAAACTAAGCACAAAAATCATGAACAAGTCGTTTTTTCAAACTAAACAACTTCAACTCTGACATGAACTTTACTCAAGAGTAGAACTGCGAGTCTCATGAGGATTACTGAGATTCACACCATCTTAAGTAGAAAGCTACTTAAAGAGAAAATTTTTCTATTTTTTCATTATAAAGACATATGATCTAATACTTCAGCTAAGCACTTCTGAGGAAAAGCAGTAAAAAGAATTAAAACCTTCCCTAAAAGGAGCATGCATTAAGGTTATTTGAGGAAGGGAAAAACATCTGAAGACTTTTTTTTATTCTTTAGAAAGAAGAAGAGGCACACATGCATTCTGGACTTTCCAGTCACCTGCAGTCAGTGGACAGTTACTATCATTTCCCTTTTGTCATTGGCTCTAGTCATTTTTTCAACTCAGTACTGAATTATGCTCTTCAAATCCCCCTTTTCCTACTAATGTAAAGAAAAAGTGACAGTTCACCTATTAGACACTACCAAAAATCAAAGAACAGACCCCTACTATTAAACTCAAGCATCTATTTTTTTAATTGTCCCGTCTGACAGAAAGTTTAAAGAATGTAAGAATTTATTTCTGATTGCGTTAGTCAGAACATATAGACAGATATGCAGCCTACCATCAAGTCAGGTTTACCCCCTGAAGACCTCTGCAGACCACTCTGGCACTGAATGCTGGCTCAGAATCCTGAGGAATCAGGTTTAGCATTTGCTTTACCAATTTAAAGTTTCTGGGAGGGCAGTAACCAGCAGTGAGAGGCTGGGAAAGGAAAGGCAGCCAACACAATGCACTTCAGCTACCTCAGCTCCAGGTCGTGTCTTAGTTTAAGGTGCTGGTGCAGTTCAGTCCCAAATGAAAAACAGACTCTCTGTTCTGCCAACGCTGATCCAAGGATTGAAACCTCAGACCAGATGGTACCTTCCCAAATTACCTGAGCCAGGAGTCAGAGCTGCTCCTCCAACAACGCCTTCCAAAAAACAGCAACAAACTGTGCTGTCAAAGTTCTCATCACAGTAGGAAATACTGGGAAGTGGGTACTACTAATGCGAGTAAGTCATTACTACAAAGGAAGTACCTTGAACAGTCATGCTCCTTCCTATAAAGATATTTTTCCCTCATACTTTGGTAAACTATCACACACACACACACAAAAAGTCAGCAACAAATACACAGGTGGAAATTTTTCTAAACTCAATGAAATAAAGCCTACTATGATAAAAGAATTAATTTTTTTAAAAGAGTTTCAGAAAAGGTATTCTGAAAAACAGATTTCCAGAACAAAGAACTTTTGAGATACAAAGAAATTAATCAGAAATAGTTTTAAGAGTGAGTGTGTGTGGAGGTATGGTATGGTGTGTGGATCTTGCTCCAAAACGCATCTTTAGCCACAGGAATAATACAACGACTGCAGAAAAGCTGTTGCTCCTCTCTGTAACCTTTATTATGTAGTTTTGGTCAAGCCAACCTCTCTGATGTACATCAGTTATGAGTGTTTTGCTTACACAAAATCCTGGATAAAAGGTAACTAAGCCATACTACTTGGAATATAGGTGTTTTGGGACCAGGGACCAGAACTTCACATATGGACAGTACTAAGCTCAAATCCAGCAACTTTCCCACGTCATTCCAAAAGGGCATCCCAGGTTCACTACAGCTCCCTTTGTAAAGTAGCCTAGGTGGCTGAAGAGGAAGAGAAGGTGAAGAACAGTGACCCTGGAAAATCCAGGTGGATTCAGCACTGAATCAGAGTAAGGGACATAGCACAGAAATGCTTCTGATTCCTTACCTCCGTAACTCTTTCATGTATTTTGCATTGAATCCAGACTTGCAAAAACACATCACATACAGCACACAAATACCTAGGTGGGATGTGTGTCCATGGGATTGTGGGGAAGAGCAGCTTAGGACAAGGCACTGCTGGCAACACACACTCACCATCACAGGTGAAAGATTCTCTAAAACCACTCACTTTCCAGAAGGAAGTTGCTTTGCAGATCTGATAGATTCAAAAACTTCCTCCTCAAACTGGTCCCCAAAAGTAAACACAATTTTTACATGAACCAGTCTTCTGAAGCAGTTACCAGTCTTTTTTGAGTTTATTTCCAGTTTGTTTTCAACAAATATTTCAAGGTTACTGCTCTAGTTCACTGTTGGTTTGTGGAAAGAAAAAAAATCTTTTGCTTCAGCATTATAACCACAAAAAAAATTAGAAAACGTGGAGTTACGAAAAGGAAGCTAAATGTTGTTCTGTTTTCAGTAAGCAACCGGAAACGTGTTATGAAAGCAAGTTTCTTACCTGCTTGAAAGAAGGCAATCAAGAGCAGGCAAACAAAATCATCCTGTATTACAGACAGGCCTGTATTAAAGGCAGGCTTCAAAGCCATAGAGTTTGCCTGAAAATCTCGAAGTACAAAAAAATACTGGGAAATAAGTTCTGTCTATTTTCAGAACTACGTTCCTCAAGAAAATCTGTGGGACCTTTGTGAAGAGGAAGGTCCAAGAGAGTTATGCAGAAATTCATCTTGTGCTAGCAGAAGTCCAAAGTAGAAATATACACCAAAAAGCACAGTTTATTCCCTTTTTTGAGTGATACAGCACACGACAGCAAAATGAGCATTAAACTAACTGGACTTGCACTCACAGACACTCCATGACTTAGATTTCTAGATTACTCAAGTGATACGGTGACACTCTAACCCGTCCTCAGGGAACAGGACACCAACAGTTCCACACACACAAACACGTATAACCAAGGGTCTCAGCCGCAGCATTTTCTTTTAAGAAATGTGACAATACTGTGCATTACTCTGGCTCGCACTCCACGAGCTCACTAACTTTATTGAGAGATGCCTTCTCCAGAAAGCCAGATGTGCTGCAAATACACAAAGCTTTACCTTTTCAATGCTTCTTCACTGAAAGACTAAACAACCTGATAAAATTCCATATTATACTGTATGTTGAGGCAGTACAGCTCACCATCTGCCCCAAAACCCTCTTCTCTATTGACTGAGTGGACATATGTGCAGAAGATCATCATAAAATCACTTTGTTTAAATCTTACTGATCACAACAGGACTATAATTTTAATTTCAACTTTAATCTCAACTTCTCTTTGTGTAATCTTTATATGATAAACTGTTTCTCAGCTCATACCAACAACTGTTTATACTAACAATAACTTATACCCATAAATTGTTTCCCAGTATCCTACTGCTGGCAGTGAAACACTATGTAAAGTACATAAGGGAAAAAACAAACAACCATTTATCTAGCTTGCTGATACAATTTCCCAGGAATAAAATCCACTTAATAAGCAACAGAGATGTATCACTGTATTTTAAACTACATATACTTGTATGTATATAAAAAATGCTTATTTCTAGGAAAGCACTGTTAAGAACAAAAACCTTTCTGATATTAAAAACAAAAAATCCACCTTCACAACAACAAAACAAACAAAAAACAATAACAATCAAGCAAAACAACCAACAAACCCAAAACAAACAAAAAAAAACCCCACACCACCAAAACCCCCACAAAAAATAAAGCAAAAAAAAACACAACCAGAAAGTAACCACTAACTTATTTTGGCAACACTGAGAAAGCAAACCTCCACTAAGAAGGCAACAGCAAATAATTAGTCTGTTAGTGAATGGCAAACTGTTTGTAATTAATGTACTGGGTGCCTAGATACAGAGGTTTTTCCAGATTCTTTTTAAACAGCAATCCTACGGCCAAAGAAAAACAATTCAAGGAAAACAGAATCAAAAGAGAACTACACAAACAGAAAATGTCTGTTCTCCTTCAAAAACATACTACATCTGCATCTCCTCAAATAAATGATAAGCAGAACTTGTCAAACACATCTCAGTGTGAATACTGAGACATTTACTGTAAAGGAGAGAACCAGCTTTCCTGACTTGAATCTTTGGGTTACACATAACCCACTGAACCACTTAAACATTACACAGTCATAGTTTGGAGTTGCTTGAGAGAAAAAAAATACTGCTTTTATTTATCTTAAAATTAAAACCACCAAGATGAAGAACCATTCCAGAGGAATGGTGGGCATGTGGTTGGTACAGAGCTGGAGCATGACTCAGGACAGGGGGCAGCTGACATTTACAGTCAAACACAGAAGCACCATTCCTCCTCCTCCTCAGCACAGATCATCACTCACTGCCAGTCAAAGCTATGAAGGAAGATAAGAAGCAAATTGAAAAACCAAACAAACCACTGATCTCAAGCCCTAAAATTTACATATTGAATGGCAGAAGCATCATGAACACTAGATGGAATGCCAGGTAAGTGCAAGCATGTCAGGTAAGCTGCTGGCTACAAAGGCAGCCTCCCAGCAAACTGGGGGCTTCCTTTTTTTTTATTTGTACAATTTGAGCAAGCAAGAGTCATGGAGGACAAGCTTCACCTTACACAAAACAGAGTTAAAAACAACGTGGGCAGGATTCTTTTGAACAATTATTTAAATAAATTTTCAGGCCTAAGATTTGTCCACACACAGAAGAGACATCAGGAGAAGAACAGATTACACAAGCACATATGCCTCTTGCTGACAGACTAAATCATGCTGCTTAAAAGTATAATCTATGTTAGTTTCTCCAATAAGTGTTTAACCAACATAAGGAAACACATTTTATTTTCAATCACTTAAGAGAAAAACCTTTCTCCTCTCCATTTATTCCCTTTCAAATAGTACAACAAATAAGTGTTCTTCTGCTACTCTAGAGATGTTACCAGTCTTCACATGTATCTTATTTTTAAAAAAAATAAAATAAAAATCACACTTTATACATCAAGTTCTGGCAAACTGGTTTACTCATTTAAGCAGTAGCTCATTCTGCCTCAAGGATAAAGCAAACAATGCAAATAAAACAACTCTAGTACACCTTCACACTGTTTCCCTGGCATCAACTAAACACTAACACTTAAGCTTCTGGAGCCAGTTTGGTAAAGCTGAGTTGCTTAATTTTTTTCACTGCTACATGATCCTTGCACGCAGCATTCAAATTGAAACCAGTCACCAGCCAAGTTACTGAACTGCATGATCACTCCCTCAACAATATAATGACCTATATTTCAGAGGAAAGCAGAATCATAATGAAATCCTTGTTTTAAAGAGATTATTTAATGGTTTATTTCCCAACTGTAAAAATAACAGTGTTGGCCTAATGCAGTCAGTGGAACAACCTCTATCCATTAAATATATTGAGTACTTCAACCAGCAATTTTCTCCACAAGCTACTACATCCAGAAATAACTATATAATCTAGAGCAAAAGAGACCATATGGAGCAGCAGTATGAGACAAGGCAGCAGCATGCCAGTCCTTCTCCATGCCAGACAAGTGCCTTACACAGTACCACGTCCAATGTCAGCAAAACCCACCAGAAATCCTGATTCACTGCCCTCCACCAGCCACCTTCGGAGTCAGTAAAATCCTTGTTCCTCAAAGCCAGAATTGGAAGTTATGACAATTGTTACGTTGAGGTTTCCAACATGCACTTTGGGGATATCAGGTTTTGCAGATTTAACTTGAAATCACAATGTTTTGTTCTTAAGCTCAGAAGGTACCTTTATACTACCAACCACAGACAGTATTTCTCAAAAGCTGTTGACCAGCACTGACTGTGGGACAGACTAGACAATGTTCCATGGTCTTTTCTAATCTCATTTCCTTTTGATTTCTTTTTTAATCTTAACTTTTTCTTTCTAACAGTTGCCAAAGGCAATCACAAACTGTAAATTAATATAACAACACTAGACTTTTTTCCATAGTTCAATTACAGATTTTTCAAAACTGCAAGGACTATGAGCTTTGATATGACAGCCATCTAGACTTCTAGTGCTATTGTAACAAAACTGTAGTTTCAACACTGTTCCCAATACTTTATAAGCAAGAAAGACATTTCCTTTATAATATGAAACAAAAGCAAGCTTCTTGGTAAAAATAAAAGACTCCCACATAAGTTAAAAATAAATACTTCCATATATGTTTAAAATAAATACTTTCACACATATTTAAAACCCTTTAGGATCAAAGCTAAGATTTTACATTCTCACTTGAACATCTAAATATTTAGATATAACATGAAAAGATGGATAGAGAAATCATAGTTATTTTAAAGACCAAGTGAAACCTTCTGGAAGTTACCTGCTTGAAACTGAGAAATACAGAACAGTGTGCATGACAATTAAAAGCCACACCAAATGACATTCTTTCTAACCACTGTCCCTCCCACTTCTATACATGATGAAGTGCACTGGTTCAATTACAACTCTAGTTTTTATTTGACCAGTGAATTCTCAACGCCTTCTGCATGCCAGAACTAATCTGCTGGCACTCCATATTGCTAGGGCAAGCTTTTATAAATATACTCCAAAATGTAGCTCTATTGTTAATTCCAAAGGCCTTGACCAGTATTAGAAAATGGAGAATGGAAATTTCGTAAAAGACAGTAATTCCATAATAGAAAGATGATCTTCCATCGGTAAGAAGAGGCAATACATAATCAGACATACCTCGTGCTAACACACCACTCTATCCCCTCTAATCATACTAGAATTTAAAAATTGAAGGCTTTCCTTCACTTTCTGCTTTTTCCATTTGAAGTTTGAAGAAACAAACCAATTTGCTCACAGCATTGATTAAGAGGAGGAAAAAACAAGGTTTTTCCTCAACATTCAGATCACAAGTCTTTCACATAACCTAAACTCTTCTTGGAACTGGTATGAGCTGTGCATATGAAAGCTTTTGGAAGACAAGCACTAAGGAATAACGTGGACCTTCCTTAAATGAAAGAGATTTACTGTATTTTTAAATGACAGCATGTTCATTGAAACAATTTTTTCGTGTGATGAAACTCACTAATCAAATTACTTCAAATTAATTCTGTAATTCAAGTAAGAACTACAGTTTGGAAAGGTAGTATGAAAGCAATCAACTAACCCCTACACAAAAACTTGCTCATTCAGTTAATAAACAATTAAGAATATTTTATAATTCTGACCTAAAGTAAGTATCCTTAAAACCTGTATGAGCAAGTATCTAAAAAAGTTACATAAAGAAAGATGTTTCTACTGCACTACCTGCAGTTACCTTCAAAATCAGACCCAAGGATGGTGTGTATATATAACCTCACACTGCCTACCACCTTGATTTTCAGCAAATGCTATGCAAGATGTTCCCTTCCAAACCAGACCCTGAAAAGCTCAAGTAGTTAAGCTCAGTATTTCCTCCACAACCTGCCTGAAAAGAGGAATAGGAAAGAAAATGTATGTGCCCTTTTTCCAAGACAATTTCTCTTCTTTGCATCCGAGACACCCATAATGTTCAGAATTCATGTTTTCCTCCTAAAGGATTAAAGAAAAAACTAGCTTTAAAAAGAAGGAAACAACAACAAACTCATGTAATCAAAAGACAGGTATGATCTTTTGTTCCCTCTGTAACATTCCTGTTTTAAAAATCCCTTGAGACTGCTAATAAGCACACCTACAGAAGAGACTCATAAAAATTCACCTTCACGCAATGATTACAAGGAAGGAAGGATTTCAACAGATGAATTAATCTGGGGCTGCCAATGAAAGTTTTTCATTTATTTTTGAAGCTTTTTTCTAGTAATTAAAACTAGTAATTAGAATTGCTTTAAAGGACAAAGGACAAAAGCAAAAAGACTTTTAAGATCCCTCTTAGGATTAAACTATCACTGGGCTCAAAGAAAAATGGCTCAATTTTTTAATATTTTTTTTTAATAAATGCACTTGGCCTCTTGGTCAGATTACCATTATGTAAATCTTATGCACCTCATTTATTAAATTGAATGAGTCTCATGGATTATTATTGGTGTAAGCCTCAGGTTAATCTACAACAGTCTGTAAAAGTCAGTGAATAAGCTCTTGCTGGGGAAATACATCTAAAATAATAAAACGTAGCTGTTTATATCATAACTGCAAAAATCTTGCAAAAAATACAGTAGAAGTCATAATTTTCTTGATGCAATTTTCTTGTCTCACATTAGCCAACAATCGTGAACAAATCCAGTATCTGTTGAGGCAGGCTATCTAGAGCAGTTTGAATTTTAAGTGTTACATCATATTTCTAGTTTGATAAATTTACTTGATTGCACAGAACAAGAAAATCTGTGAAGCCAAAAAGCTCTATCTGTGATTGCTATGCCTTTTTTTCTTTTCTTCTTTTTTTTAATCACAGTCTCTCTCTCAAAGTTTCAGAGAGCTTCCCAAACACAACCACACTGTACTATCAGTTTCAACATAAATGATGCATGGTTTTCATTAAATGGAGATACGAAAACTTACTATCAGTGTTTACATACTGAGTACTTCCACAAAATACTTTTACTTCTGGAAACAAAGAGAGGAAGTTACAGGCCATTAATCTAAAAGAAAAACTTCACAGAAATGTGAAGTAGGATGAAAGGTCATGCTCTGTGAAGTGGTTATATAAGCCTGTCCTTTCTACAACCTTGCTTTCAGCATCCTACCTCAGTCTATTTTAGGTGAGAGTGTTACGTTATGGACAAGCTACCAAAATGTTAAACACACAGCTAAGAATTGCAACTACCAAAGGCAGAGTGTCCCAATCAGCCTCACAGCCAAAGTGGGTAGCGCTGCCCCACCAGGAACAAATCCATGGAATAGGTAAATCATTTTCACTACAAGGAATCCAAACCCAAAATGCAAAGCGTGACCTAGAGCATCACCAGCATCCCACCACCCATCCATATGAGAGCTGAGTCTGTGCAAAGCCACCAGTCGGGTGTTCAGAAGCCCCAGTGAAAACGATGATTGTAACTGCAAACTGCACTGTGCAAATGTAGTATTACAACGGCACCTCACATGAATTTTCTGGGAAATGCACAGAATAACTCGACTGCTTTTTCCATACTCCCCAGTAAGACCCCTGGAGTTCACTTACTGCCAGAAAGAACAAAACACAGAATCACAAAAGCCAGGGAGAGAAACTGGGAGAGACTGCAGGAACAAGGATCACTTGCACTTGTCTTAGTGTACCCTTTGATTTCTCTGGCTAGTATGAAAAGCTCGACTCTAAACCACACTTCAGTCTGACCCCTCTATGTTCAGTCTGACTTTATGATGTCTTAATATGATGAAAGAAGAGTCAGAAAGGGAAAGCTATGAAGGTCAAAGGCAAATTATCACTCGGAACAACTATGGAGAACTTCCAATTTCACATTACTGTTTTGAAACTCAAAGGATTCTTGGACATTTCAACCAGCTCCTCACAGTTTTTATACATATATTTAGGAAAAAACAGTAAGATTTAACATTCAAAACAATGTAAAAATCAGCTACTGACTTTCATTCCTTCCTCATTTCCTCAGAATGGTTTTAACAGTTATGTCCAAGAATAATTCTAGCGATCGGTTCCTGATTTCCTGCAAGTTTATACCACCAACACTAATTTTTAACAATTAGGATCAAGTATAGCAAGGTTAAAAACACCTATTACCATGTAAGTGTACCTCTATGAGCAAACACAAACTCTGTCTACATGAACAGAAGAGACCAGTATCTCCACGGGCCAGTCTTCAGCACACTGCCTGATCCCAGTTCCAACTCAGGTTTTACTCCAAAAACAACACCTGGCACACACATTCAATTCCACCGCTGTTTAGCACTGCTGTGCTCAAAAACACTTAAGTTCAAGCAGAAGATGATGGTACTTACAAGCTACAGATATTTCAGTAATGTCTGGAAGGAGGTCAAGAACTGCCTAAAATCTGACTGCAAAACTTCCTACCTTCTCTGCTAAGATCTCACTTGACCACACAAGCACCAAAGTGAGCACAACAATGCACAGAACACAAACCAAACTCAGCAGCCAGCACTGGGGACAGCTGTGCAGTATTGCCACCAGTCAGTTACTTCTGAGCTCTCTTCAAAATAACAGGAAATAATGAAAGTATACACCAGTGGAACAAAATGAAACAGAGGGTTCACAGAATGGAAAACTAAAAAGAGCCATTTTCTGCCACATACATTTCAGATGGCTCAATCTAAATCATATAATCTAGTATTTGTTTTTCAGTAACATTTACTTTAAAAAACCCAAGCTCCTATGGAAAAAAAATACCACCATGCAACATTCAAACTCTTAATATGGGGAAATACACCAATATCTTATTTAAATACAGAGAAAAAAACTAGAAATTATTTTCAAATTTTAGCTAGCTATTACATTTCTCCACCGACTTCTAAATTAAAATTCTGGACCCTGTATTTTGTACCTAAATACACACAGAGACACACAATGCATTAGATTAAGAATATTTGCGTTTTATTTTCACATTGATTTGCCTGCAAAGGCCTGAGAACTGAAAAGGCATGGCACAGCCTTCATCCTAAGTTAAAATCTTGGAAGAAGGATAAAGAGTTAGAAAACAAAGACATAACACGTACATACATTTTTTTATTGTAATGTATTTGTTAAAAATACAAATATGTATATACGTGTACACAATACATAAATTTGGGTATTGCAACAGATCTGTGGATTTCAGCAAAATCATTTTGTCTCATTTCAGAATAAAACAATATTTTGCATATGCAACAGAAATACAAATTAGAACTATCTTACTATGCTGAAATAGCACATAACAAGACCATAGATCTCTGTAAAGTGCAGCAATTAAGTCAAAATATCTAGATTGAACTATTTTAAACTGTTTTGCACTGGAGGAACTTCAGAAAGTGCAGATTGCTACAGAATTTATAACCAAAACATTCAAATCCACCTGGAAACGTGCCACTCTTACTCCACTGTGAAGCCATAATACCACACGAGTCATTGCACTGAACAGAAAAGCAGAGCATTAAAATGTAACTACTTTTCAAATAAAATATTGTGGAGAACAGAGGAGGAGATGTGTTTTTGATTCAGACAAAAACCAGTTGACCAGAATAGGATCCATTTCCCTAAACAGTAGCAAAGATTATCAAAATTAACAGTTCGTTTACTCTAAAAGTCAATCCTTCAAATAAGATTCTTGAACAAATCCTCAACTCTCACTCTTTTTCCTTTCAAAAGGAAAAATAAAGTCATATGCATGGACAACTGCAACAGATCAGCACCTGCAATTTGCTTTCTACCCCAAAGAAATCTGGTTATGTGTTTAAGTTATACACAAGAGTCATGACCTAATCAGAAAAGTCAGCTATACTTGAACTTTCTGAAAGCACAGCTACTCAACTTAGCTCAGCACCCTCAAAGTACTGAGGTTTAAGAATCAGTTATCACTGCCAAGACGTGTAACTTCAAGACTATTCCATAATTACTAAGTTAATTGTCCACTGGAAACTTAACACCATCACATCTTGCAATGTAACAGTTTCCATACAGAGATTTTGGTGATGAAAGAATAAATAAATATATATACATATACACACACACAAAATGTAATTAACATTCTGACAGCTGTATTTATTTGCCTCCAAGAGAACACCAGGGATTGGTCATGGCTACTCAAAACTGATTCCTTTCATTAAAAGAATTGCTACTACACAAGTTTTATAGCAAGTGCTGAGTAAAGATTTTGTTATCAGTCACATTTATGCTGATTTCATTCCTCACCTGTGTCACTGAAATACCATATGATATCAAGCAACTTATTTCACTTTTAAGCCCAAGCATAACATGGAAACCATACTAAGCCATTTAGCAAATGGCCTTCAAGATCCCCCATTAGATTCACTCACTGAAATCCTGTTCTGACAATGTACTGCTTCTTAAAAACACCTTTAACTTTTCTTTTTCTGCCCTTTGACCTTTACTTTCCTAGTTGGAAATCATGTGGGAGACATCAAGAACTTGAGCAATTAAGACAGGAAGTTGTCATTAATAATGAGCTTCACTATTTAAGAGTTTGTCAGTAGCCTAATGTAAAATGAAAGATCACACTCAAAAGCCAAATGTGCAGATTATAATTTCGCCATTAATTACCACAGTTACTGTGCGCTGTTTTGCAGTGATGTGTAACTCCACTTAAAAATCTTTTTACTATACCAGAAATCACCTCAGAACTCTCAACCATGCTAAAAAGCATATTTCTATGCTTCTTATACCAAAGCCCTATTCAGACAGAACAGCCAGACCAGTAACAGACCTACCCAAGGCTTTACTTTGATACCACTAAGTCACCAGACCATCAGCACAAATCACAACACTTAACAGCAGTTAGGAAACTGCAGGAAACATCAAGCACTTGCAGAGGGTTTAAACCAACCAAGAACTTTGTTTCAGACCGTCTACGCAGATTGTAACTCAAGAACTCACTCCCTTATTTTTCTTGAATAAAAAATGCTTCAATTTCCAAAATTTTAGTTTATTCCAATGATTTCTAAAACAGATTTATGCATCAACAGAAAAAAATTAAATTAATTCCAACTGAAAGCATTTATACACAGATGGCATCAGTATTTATCCACTTATCTTGCTGCTAAATGTCAACATCTCCTTTTCAAGTACAATACACCAAAGGGGAAGGGCATACACTGAAGCTGTAAATTTCTACCTGGAGTTAATTATTTTAGTGATGGGGGGGAAAAAATGAAAAAAAGGAAGAGATGTGGATCATTTTTCTCATTGTTTCGTCGCCGTGGTACAAGTTGCACCCTACATCTCAGGCAGGACTTACCCCCTTAACACAAGGGTTGATAATGCTTGGGGCTTGCTGAGGGAGAACTGACATTTTTCATTCAAACACCTCACGCTGAGGTTAGAATAATTTTTTAATCAACACTTCAACCAATTTCCAAGTTTTACGCATTTACAGATACAGAAGAGTTTTGATCTCTGCTTCAGAAGCACCCAGCAGGCAGATGCAGGAGAGGCTACCCAAGAGGAGCTCAAAGACACAGGCTGTCATGCAAGGATGGCATTAGGAAAAATCAACATCCAGCTGGAGCTGAACTGACAAGGGGTGCACACCAACAGGGACAGACTCATGTACTGGCAGCAGAAGGAGGCGTAGGGAAGAAGTGCTTTCTGTGCTCAGTGGAACAAGAGATCTGTTAACCAAGTACATGGGAAAAGGCTGACATACACATATCTTTTTTTCCCCAGTTTTCAATGGTAAGGTCCACCCACAAGCCTCCCAGACCCCTGAGCCCAGCAGCAGAGTCTGCTGGAGTAAAGAGTTACCTCCAAAGGAGAAAGATTAAATTTGGAAGCACTTTAGAAAATTGGAAACATACAATTTACAGAACCACATGGGATATATCTAAGAATCCTGAAGGAGCTGGCCAACATTGGTGAGATACCACACTCTACCACCTTTTGAATGGCCATGAGACTGTGAGAGGTTTCTTCCGACCAGAAACAAGCCAAACATCACACCCAACTTGAAGAGCAAGGAGTCGGATCCAGGCAACTACGCATCAGCCAGCCTAATCTAAATCCATGAGAGGATTATGGAGCAAATCCTCCTGGAAGGCATCCCTATGCTCAAGAAGGACAAGAAGATGATGGGGAATAGCTAGCATGGCTTTACCAAGGGCCAATGATGCCTGATGAACACCAGAGCTTGCTGCAAGGAGACAACTGGCTTAGCAGATGATGCAAGAGCACTGAATACAGAAGGCCATTAACAACAGTTCCCCACAGCATCCCTACAGATACACTGGTGAGACAGGCACTAAGAGCAACAAAGTGTTTGGGAATTTGACTGGACTGCTGAGCTGAAAGTACAGCCATCAGCAACACCAAGTTCAGTGCAAGCAGTTGCAGTCACATCCCCTGGGGATCACCACTGAAACCACCAGTACAACCCACTGTCTTTATTAACCATCTAAATGATGGCACAGGGTGCATACTCAGTAAGTTTCCAATGACACCAAACTGGGAGCAGTGGTCGTCTCCTACTCTGAGGGACCTGGACAGGCTGGAGGAAAGTACTAGCAAGTACTTTTCTTGTCAAGTTCAAAGGCAGGTGCTGGGTCCTTTATCAGTGACAGAACAGCCCCGTGTGACAAGAAGGGTTGGACGTAAACCAGATAAAATGTGACTTTTGCAGAAAAGTATTCGGAGATTCCAGAAAAAATTTAGAAAACGAGTCAGCAGCACATCCTCACAGCAAAAGCAGCCAAACACAGCGTGGGCTTTTTGCAGGAATCCAGGCAGCAGGTCCAGGGAAGGATCAATCCCTGCTGCGAGACCATCTTTGCAGTGCAGCCAGTTTGGGGCTCCATGGTACAGGACTGACACAGACACTCTGGACTGTGTCCAGTGGCCGAGTTGGGCAGATGGCAGGGGCACACGGTGTACAGTGAGAGGCTGAAGGAACTGAGTTTGCACAGTCTGGTCAAGAAAAGAGCTCTGAAGAATCCTTTTTGCTGTCAGCCTCTCTAATGAAAGGATGCAGAAGAGAGAACTGGACTCTTCTGGATGGTGCACAGTGACAAGTGGCAACACACACAAGCTGGAAAGTGAATTTCAACTAGCTTAAAGGGAGGGAGGAAAAATCACTGAGAGCAGTCAAATGTGGAAATAGATTACCTAGAAAGGTGTTAAAGGCTGGAACAACCTTATCTAAATTACTCCTGCTTTAATTTATGCAGGGAGCTGGATCAGATGACCTCCAGAAGCCCTTTCCAACCTAAATGACTCTATTTTAAGAGTTTGTTATTTGACCTGCCAATTATTCTATTTCAGAAACTTTCTTTCAGCACGTTTTGCATCAGGTTTATTACTTTTAATCGTGTGTTTCAAAATCGCAGTTCTCCTATACATACAGTAAGCCTGCATCCAGTGTTGTACACAGAAATGAACATACCTCTTAGATACTTGCCCTTAGAACTTCTTCCCTTTGTACTGCTGTGCTTCCCCCACAACCAGGGAACACGTTCTCAGCATCACAAAAGTTTTGCACTTTTAAGCTTACTTGATCTAAAAAAATTTACACAGTCTTCAATATCCTGGCTCATGATACAGGGATGATGACAGCAAGAAAGCAGAGGGCTGTGACCCATCTCACTTTGTGGCAAAAGCTACTTTTTCCCTCTGTCCACTTAAAAACATGAGAAAGATGGTTGTCCCTGCTACGCTTTCTGAAGACTAAGAAACATTCCACGAAAGACACAGTAAGTGTTTTACATGAGGGCTTTACTCATCTTTCAGAGTAATCTATTTTACTAAGCAGATTTTGAAACCCTATTTATGTATTTATGTTCTGTTTACAAACAGTCACACCCAACAAACTAGTTTTTCAGCTTCACAGAGTCCCCTCTGGGAACACTCCTGATATCTAAATTAAATCAATAACTTAAAAGCCACAGAGGTGTTTCCTAATAATCTGCACATTGGTTTTGTTTCTTTCTAAAGTTAAGAATACAGGAAAAAGGTGAAATAAGTAACTTTCAAACATGTCAGGCTTTGTTTGTGGACCAGAACTCCATCAAAGAAGAAAGAATCCCTTCAGCAATCCAGGTTACAATAATGGCTCCTTTAACAGCTGTACCAGTGTAACAGAGTAAGACTGAGACTGGAACAAACTGCCAAAAAATACGTCTCATCAAAACAGACTTGAAAACAACCTCCACTAAAAGGACACCTGCAGGAAGCTCAATGTTAATGCCTGAAAGGTGTGTTTTAATTCTCACTTAATAGGTCAAGATTAAAATTCATGGGGAGAAGCTGAGAGTTATTACAGGAATGATTAGTGCAGCTGGTGGCCTAAAGAGCAAAACTTCCGTGGCGCATTTCCACATGTTTTTGCATCCTTTTTGTTAAAACTGCTTTTTTTTTTGATACCAAGATCAAGAGTGCCAGTAAAAGGTATCAGTCCACTGTATGCGTAAAATGGGTATAATCCTTTAACAAATTAATCTAGACTAGAAATCAGAAGGTGTGTAATTACTAAGGTCTGTCAAGTTTGAAATAGCCTTCCAATTACAGCAGAGGTAACAGCAATATACAACTAATTACTTTTAAATTAGAGCTCAATAAATTTGCAAAAACCCCTAACAATGCTCAGATCACTCCCTGAAACTAAGAACTCATCAAAAAGTTCAGAGAGAAGAACAAAAAAGTAAAAGAGAGAGAAGAAAACCACAGCAATTTCTGTGGACCCATGGAAGAACAGAGACACAAAGGTGGCTCTTGATTCCACTTAATGTTACCAAAAGTAAATAAAAAATTACACCATAGCTTCATAATCAACCTAAGCCAGTATTTATAAAAAAAAGAGCTCCTACCACCCTTACTATCATTGCTACCTTCACCAGAAGTAGCTTAAGTCAATCAAAACCACAAAGTAGCTTCTTCTAGCAGCAGTGCTTTCTGCTATTAACTTAGTGACCATAAAGCCAGGACCCAGCTAAGGACCATCACAACACCTGTGACTGTTCCAGGACTGCAGTTACATTCCCTTCCCTACCAACACTTCTTCCTCCTCTGGACTGAGCCAATGTCCACATGGCTGGGCAAGTGAGCTGGGTCAGGAAGTTGTTGTAATCAAAGAGTACCTTGGGGAAGAAAAAAAAAAAAAAGAAATAGAAATACAACTTTTTGACCAGATTAGTTCTTTTAACTCACTTCCTGGCTGTGGAAGATCCATTGACGAGAGGTGGGAAGGAGCAGCCACAACTCAGACTGCCTTGAAATGCTAGGGAGTACACCAGGAGCACAGAGCATCACATTATTCCCTGATGAATCTTTTTGCAATACTAACACCACCAAATCTTAATCTGTGAATAACTTTTTAAAGGACTGAATGCTATTTTTAACCAAGCAATACATTTCAAAGTAATCATCTTAAAAGGAACACTGCAGAGGAATTCTTACAGTTCTCATACATACAGCCAAGCTGTTCATGGCCCCAGAGTTCTTTTGGAAAAGTGTCATTATTTCAAAAATCAATGAAATAAATTAAACAAAACAAAGTCAGCATGATTTCCCACCTCTGCCTAAAACAGAAAGAAGTAGTGGAAGGCTCTGTAACTGAGTGAGTTCTGGGGTTCATCAGCTGGTGCTGGTTCCCCTTCAGATACTCACTGGCAGCATTCCTACAACACTGGAGTCAATTTGTGCTTACTGTAACAGCACTTGTAGTCTTTTCAAGTTTAAACTACAAAGTAAGTTCTTAATCATATCATTAATACCATCTAACCCACATAAACAGCATTAGCTACAATCCTACTTAAAACCTAGGCAGAGGCATAATTTGCAGAACCAACCTTCTATGCCCAGTGAACCTTCTTCGTAAGATCTGGAGCCAAGTCAGTCTGACAGACACCCAGGATTTAGCCCATGTCACAGAGATTTAGTTCAATAAAGCCACGGTACCTTTTCTGCATTTTAAAGGGATAAGTAAATGCTGCCTGTAACGTCACCAAGATCTCGCTCTGGAAACTGAAAGGACACCTCCCCTTCTGAAAGCTTTAGCTAAAAACCAGCATGGTTGTGAGACTAGAGCTCGACAATGAAAGAGAAAAGCAACATCCACCTAAGCAAGTTATTTCTTACTTGTTGCTAGATTTTTCTCTATCTTAAAGAAGAGCTGACACTTTGAATCTTTTTTTTTCCCCTCTTATGCACACACTGGATGGATATACACATGCACACAGCTGTGAAATGTGGTAGGCTATGACTTACTTACAGCACTATCAAACCAAGAAGTCTTAACAACACAGCTTTGAGAAGAGAGACAGCAGGAGCAAAGTACACACGACACTGCAGGAACTTATATATGAGGAAAAGTCACCAAGTCTATTTAATTCACTGCCATACCTGCTTCAGATGGTTTCAGCAGGTTTTCAAGTACTTTTAACAAAAAACGAGGATTTTTGTACCAGCTCACGGTTCGGTAGAGTGGATGAGGGTTTAAAAAAATATAGAAAAAACCTAACAGCCATGAGAAAAACAAAAACAAACAAACAAAAAACAAAAAACAAGCAAAAAACAAAAGACTTCCAAATAAAAAATTTTTTTAAACCGCCCCAAAACAAAACATAACGTGGACGAATCTGACCCATGCAGACGGCACAGATTTAGGACAGTATCTTGCTAGGTTTGGCTCTTGGGAAGTGACTTCACTTTTCCCGAGGAGGAGGCAGGGAGATGAACGCTTCCACAGCGCTCTCCATTCCATGACCACGAAAACAACTTTATTTTTTAAATCCCGCACTGTGCTCCAGCTCCCCTTCTCCCGGAGCGGCACTGCCCAGCGAACTCCGCACACACACACAAGCACCAGGCAGCACGAAGCAGCGGAACCATCACCCCGCGCCCCCGCCATCCCCCGCCGCCCCGAGGGCCCGCGGCCAGCGGAGGAACCACCTCAGGTCACCGGGCACTGTCACCCGTCACACGGGGCGGGCCGCCGGCTCCCTCTGCCCCTGCTCCGGTTCTCCTAAGGGAGCGGCGACCTCCCTGCCTGCGCCCCTTACGACACCCGCTCCGCTCCGCTCGCCCCAGCGGGCAGGCCCGAGGCAGCGTCCCGCTCTCTCACCGGTGCAGCCGGGCCGTCCTCCTCACGCTGCCACCGCCTCCAGCCCGGCGGGGCCGCGCAGCCGCTTCAGGGCCGGGACAGCGTCGGCCACATTCCGGCGGCGGGAGAGAGGGAGGGCGGGTGCGCGCGCACGGCTGACACGGCGTTCGAGGGCGGGAGCGAAGGAGGGGCGGCCCCCGCCCGCAGCAGCCACGGCCCCGCCGGGAGCCCGGGGCGGGCCTGGGCTCGCAGGGGAGGGCGAGGCGCGAGCGGCCGCCCCGGCCCCCTGTCGGTGTTGACGTCCTGCGCTGCCCCGTGGGAGTGCCCTCTCTGGAACACCGAATCATAGAATGGTTTGGGTTGGAAGGGGCCTTAAGGGGCATCTTATTCCACCCTCCTGCCATGGGCAGGGACACCTTTCACTAGACCGGGTTGCTCTAAGCCCTGTCCAACCTGGCCTTGGACACTTGCAGGGATGGAGCAGCCACAGCCTCTCTGGGCAACCTGTGCCAGGGCCTCACCTCCCTCACAGGGAAGAATTTCTGCCTAATATCTAATCTAACCCTACTCTGTATCACTGGTAAGCAATTCCTCCATGTCCTGCACCTACGTGCTCTTGTTGATACTCTATAAGTTCTCCTTAGGTACTGAAAGGCAACAATTAGGTCACCCCAAAGTCTTCTCTTTCCCAGGCTGAACAATCCCAACTCTCTCAGCCTTTCCTCACAGCAGAGCTGCTCCACCCCTCTGAACATCTTGGTGCCTCCTCTGGACTTTCTTCAACAGGTCCATGTCCTTCCTGTGCTGGAACCCCGGAGCTGGAGCAGGTGGGGTCTCACCTGAACAGAGGGGCAGAATCCTCTCCTCTTCTGTTGCCCACACTGACTTTGATATACGCTTCTCTTCCCCCTGTCAGAAAGCATCCAGCTGGCACCGAAACATGCTAAAATCCTCACCCACAGCTGAAGGACAATGGAAGCAACCTATAAATCATGGTGCTCTTTAGAAAAAATGAGTTATGTTTGCCTTCAGATTTGTACCCTGATCTCACCAGTGATAGATTATGTTTGCTTATAGACAGTGGTTTGGTGTGTTTAAACAAATATTTAAAAAGTAAATATCTCTGATTAATTAAATATAAGCATTGTTTATGTTTAAATAAAATGTTCCAATTACGACAGCTTGTCTTATTGGGTTGTGTGTGAAACAAATTACATTTAAATTAACCACAACATTTATACAGCTTGTCTATGTTCTTCCCATTTCAGATCTGGATCAGCAAAGTCTTAAGGAATGTCAGACCATAGCCTTCAATAAAACTACTTTAGCACAGAAGCCAGTGGGCTGTGTCCTGTTCCCCTGGGACAGCCAGATTGCCCATGTGGGCATTGATTTTAGGCTGTTTTCCTGTCACTGGGGATGAGAGGTTTATTTGTTACATGATCTTTTTTGAGCTGAACTGTTGTAACAAACCTGTCTTGAAGCTGGCAAGGCAAGCACTCAAAGGAGATCATTTCACAGAGAAAAAAAAAAAAGCAGGACTGCCTGACAAGCTCCCCACCTAATAGTTGTTACTATTTGTCTACAGATGGTGTAAATTAAATTATCTTCAGATTACTTTTATCACGTCACAGGTTCAGATAAACCACAAAAGCATGGGGAAAGCAGAAGAATTCAGGGAGAGGAAAAAAATTATTTTACTGAATATTACAATAGAGGAATAATTTTTAAAAAGTATCTGTGGCACTGTACTCAGTCACTGCACACTGGTGTATGAATGTAGGTAATAAACAGGAGGAACTGAAAGTCATTATATTCATAACCAGAATTATGAAGAAATTGTAATAACTGGTTATTGTTATGGAAATGGAGAGTTTGTTCAGGAAGCCTAGGTAGGAAAAAAAGGAACATAACATACAGAGCGAGTGACAATATTTGGATAATGGCAAAAGGGAAAAGAACAATCTTACAGCAAAGACCCATTAGAACCTGAAAATCAAAAAGATTAAGTACATGGTGCTTTAATTCGAATAAAATCATCCAAAGCATAGAATTGGTGATAATGAGACTTGAAATAGCATGGTATCTACTGTGGAAGAATTTACGAGACTATACAGGTGATAGTGGTCATTAACTTAATGACTCTTCAAAAGGGATGGAAGGAAAATCAAACCAATGGACTTGAAGAAAATAAGTTCCAGCAAAGTCACCATTTGAATGTCAAATCTCACTGTAGCAAATTAAGGACGAGCACACTCTGGAAAGTTTTTCATTTCCCAGAGAATCAGCACTAAGGCTGCAACCAGACCCCAGAAGTGAGAAAGCAAGAAAGGAAGCGAGTAGTCTGGCCAAATTAAAATATTTCAATGGCTTGCACCTTTTGAAGAAGAAAAATCTATGTTAAATTATTAAAACCAACACCAAGGTGATGTAATAGCTTTTGAGATGTTGATTGCTATTAATCTTATCATCCAAGGCCTTACAAATAATTTGCTTAATAATTTCTTCAAGTAATTTGTCTGATACAAAATAGAGCTGACTGGCCTCTGATTCCCACCCTTTTCTGTTTTAGGGTAAGCACCGCTTGCTTTTTTGCTGGTCTCATGGAACCTCAACTATCTTTTCTGAGTTCTTGAAGGGAATTGCTAATAGCTTTGAGATTACTTAAACTTATTTTTCTAAATGTGTTGTCTAAAACGACAGATGATTTTTGTAAGCATCTAAAATAGATTGTTTCTTTCTGCAGTTATCTTGATCATTTGTTTGTATGTTGTTAACGTGTGCTGGGTTTGGATGGTAGAATTAATTCCCTTCACAGTGGCTGGTGTGAGGCTGTGTTTTGGATTTGGACTATTCTCTTCCCCTGTAAATCATCTGGTTACAGCTGATTTACAGTGGCTGGTGTGAGGCTGTGTTTTGGATTTGGACTATTCTCTTCCCCTGTAAATCATCTGGTTACAGCTGATATTGTGGAGAAGAACAAAAGAAAAACCAGGAGGCTTTGGTTTTCCTCACACGACTTGGGAACTGTTTCCTCACCCACCTGAGAGCAAGTCCGTCCTCAACAGTCTTTCCCATAAGCCTTCTGCTGTCACTCTTTATGGCTCCTTCATAGTTTTAGCTCATATTTTGTGTTAATCTTTCTTAGTAAATTGCACTTATTCCTTAAGTGAGTGTCTGTGTCTTTTGTGCTGATCCTGCTCACTTGCAAAATAGAATTTGCATAGTCAGCAGGATCAGTGCAAAATGCGGCTTTTTAAATCTAAATGTAAGGAATCAGTCCTGTCCAAAATTCCTGGATGAGAAGACCTTCCCTATAGTCCGCTGGCTCTTGAGTGGGCTAAGATCGGAGGATTGTGCAAGGAATGGGGAAGTCACTTAAAAGAAACTGAACCTCTGGATGTATTAAAAGGCATCCAAAAATTGCGTATCGAAAAAGGAAAAGAACTTGTGGATTTTGGAAGATGAGAATGGATTTTGTTGACAGCATATAGAAAACAGCACCACCAAAAGGAACAGTTGTTTTCTGAACACTCCCCGATGGAACAACAGATGTGTGAGTTGCAGAATCAAATTGTTAACGTTGCAGTGCCAACATAAGTTGGTTGCTGATAAGTTGGACACTTACCAGACTGTAGCCAAGAAGGCGGCAGTTCAGGTAGGGCAGGATAAGAAAAGGGGATGAGTGAATCACAAGAAAGCACATACAGTGATTGCAGGAGCAAGTGTACAGTGGAATCCCCATAAATGGAATGGAGGTATCTGGGATTCTACGGATTCTGATTAGGCTGGTTTCCCAGATGAATTTGTAGATGTGCGACTGGCATGGAGATGAAAAATTAAATTGGAGGCTAATGGACAGCAGGATAGGAGGGATCTGATAGAGGATTATATTCTGCATGAAGTAAATGATATAATTGCATGGTTTAAACAAAGACTAGGGGAACCCCTACCCTCTTGGATGGGGTTTGCACGACCAAGGAGCATCAGGGGTAACCCTAGATGCTAAGAAGTTTTTAGTCTTGAGCTCAGATTCTTTTGTTCAAGATGTGTTTCAGAATAACGCTCATGATACTAGTTTGTTAACTTTGGCTGCTCAGGGGTGTAATACTAAACACCCTACGGAAAGTGATTGGCCAAGATCCAAACATCTGCAGTATACTTTGTGAGATTGTATACAATAAAAAAGAAGGAAGAAATGAAATTGGCTATTTTTACAGGGGATGCTAATACTATGATGCGGAATGCCTTGTCTATTAATTGTGAGAAATGAATGAGAAGGAGTAATCAAGAAACCAATTTTGTCCTGGCACATTATTCTCTGAAAGAGGTATATCAGGATCTTTGTTCATTGCAAGGCTGTAAAGTGTGTGATGATACTTGCCACTGAGAAGGAATGTGCAGAGCACCATAATGGGACAAGTGTTTAGAGAATTTAAAGGAAAGAGGAATACCACCTGATTGCGGTGCAAATACAAGTTTCCACACTAACGAGCAAGGTCCAAGCAGGCATCTTGTCCTGGCACATTTATCTGTGCGAGATGTAGCCGAAAACTTTTCTATTTTCAAGACTGATAGAATGTGATGTGAGAACATAGAGCTGAGAAGGAAAGTGCACAGCACTAACACGTTTTGGCAGAAGCAGTGCGCTGGGTGCTTCCTTGCTGGCACGTTGTTCTGTGTGAGAAGTCAATGGACATTTGCAACACTGGGAGAATGAAATAGAGTGATACTACATAAGCCTGAGAATGAACATGCAGAGCACTGTGGTTGTGTGCACAGTTTACAGGCTGCAGGACGAGCATGGCTGTCACTCGATTGTCTTCCAAATTCAAGTTATTAATCTTTAGGGGAAAGGTCAGTGAAAGCTTAATGTGCTGGTACATATTCCTGCTGAGCCCTAGTGGAAACAACTCAGCAGAGCTTTAGACGCTGAGATTCAGAAAATTTTATGGTAGATGTAGCAGAGGAGGAAGGTACAGAGTGCACCAGTGAGTTTGATGTGGCTTACATGCAGCAAGGGGAACCTGCAGACCAGCACTGGCTTTTCCTTCTAGAGTCTTTTTTATGGGAGCAACTGCTGGACGCTTGAAAGAGACCTGCGAGAGTGGAAAAACGTGATGGTATATATATCTGAGAAGAAAGGTGCACAGACCCAGTGTGTTGTTCACAGTTTAAAGGCTGCTAGGAAAAGGGGGTAATTTAGGAATGCCTTCTGCCTTGTCACTTACTTCTCTGTGAGATACAGCTGGTTGGACTCTGCAACACTGAAGGTGTGTGAAAGTGATTGCGGTGCAAATACTACTTTTCACAGATAAAGGGGAAGGCCAGCAAATGCTTTCTGTCCTGGCACATTAATTTGTTCAAAATGCAGCTGGAAATGCTTTGGTTTAGTGATGGACTCTGCCAACTTGAGAGAATGTGAGGCTATATATAGTTGAGAAGGAAAGTACAAATCACCAGTGTGTTTGGCCGAGTTTCTAGGCTGCAAGGAGAAGGTTAAGGCCAGCACTGGGTTTTTGTTCTTGGACATGTTGAGCTGGCAAGAGTCTTCTCAGCTGGCACTGCGAACAAGCTTTACACTGGTCTTTTACAATTTTGTCCCAGGCTTCGAATATGACTGTACAGATAGCTGAGAAGGAATGCACATAGACAGGTACTGAAGTGTGTAGTTGAAAAGCTGTGAGGAGATAGGGTTATCCAGCAACTGTTTGTTTCCTGACACAGGAATTCATCTTGTCCCTTGATCGTGGTGCAAATTAAGGGTTCCAAATCAAAGCTGAAGTTTCTTCTATGCTGCATGTTCAAGCCTATCCTTTCAGTCTTGCCTACACGCCTTCAGGATCCACTGCCTTAAACAAAAGGTCCAAGGACAAAATAGACAGTACTGAGCCTCTCTTTTCCTGTGCAGCCATAAACTGCACAACACACATTGGTATTACGCTTCTTTATGTCAGTCTCATGCACCTTTACATCTTTTGCTTTCTCGCTGAGCCCAACTCCATAATTTTAACCTGGAAACAAAAGAGGAGAAAACAGTTATTGGGTTTCACTTCACTTTGAAGGATATCAGCAACACATCACAAACCAGGGCTATGGCTTTCAATTCAAATTAAATGTACTATCACATTCTTTCTTTCAATCATGCAGTGTTCCTGAACCTAAACTATCTGTATAAAGTGTAAATATTAGTAAAAAAGGTGCTTGCTGAGCTAGCTATCTCCACATTTAACTCGCATCTTGTTAAAAGCAACACACAATGTAAGCTCTGAACTTTGCTTTCCCCTTGCAGCTTAGAAAGTGCAGCACACACAGGTCTGTTCGCTCTGCTCAATGGACCCTCATGCGCTTTCAGTCTCACAGAGTCCCGTTACAAATCCAAGAATGTTCAGCAGCTGGCCCAACAGATAAGGTTCTAGAATAAAGGGGCAGTGCCTATAAACTGCATAGCCAACAATCAGATGATTTGTCTTCATTCCCAGCAATATGCAGGATCACATTCTTTTAGTCTTGAAGAGCCAAGATCCACAACGGGACCCCTACACTATCTGCTTCCACACGAATGGTGCCGGGACAGAAAAGCGCCGGGCTTTACCTGGGCACTGTCTGCACTCCTAAAACCACCACACGACGGCGCTGTGGACTTGCAAAAGAAGGAAACGCACCTCGCCCAGCTCGGAATCACCGCAAGTGCAGAGCCAAGTTGAAAACGTCCCCGCTCTCAAATAAACTGTGTCGGCACAGAAAGATTTCGCTGCTCTTCCAGGTACAAACTCTTACTTGCACCACACTCAAACGGCAACATGAACTCCTTAGCGCGAATAAATCTTTTCACTCTCGCAGAGTCTGGCTACAAACTTGAAAATGTCCAGCAAAAACACAGCTCAGAAAAGCGCCAGCTGAGAAAGCTGTTGCTGCCTACAACTTCAACTGCATCCACTGAACTCCACCACACCTGCTGGTATCTGTGCTATCCTTCTCAGCTCTATGTATCATCATAATCCTTCAGTCTCACAGAGTCAGGATCCAAACTGAATGGCACCACTGACTGCTGAACACTCAAGGTACCAGGAGAACAGCTTTTGCATTCACACTGTAATGGTTCAAAAGCTCTAGCTGGTAGAACTGCCTACTAGGAAAAGAAATTAAATTCACCAAGACCACCCAAGGTATGGATCCCAAATTGGTTTCTTTGCCAAAAAAAGGAACTAAGAGCCCATCTTAAACCAAATGGGATCCCCTCCTCCAAAATCGAAAAGCTCTGGGAATGGATCCCATACAAAGGCCCTATAATGTGATTAGGCAGACTGAATGATCCAAAGGGTCTTTTCCAACCTAAATGATTCTGTGCTATGGTTTGTATCTCTCTGGATTTGCCCTTTTAGCAGCTGACATTGAAAGGCAGTATGAGGCCAGGAGTTTTAGAATTTTAATACTGCATTCCTAGGATTTTCCTTTCGATTTGTGAGTTTGAGGAGCACAAAAACGTAGTGGGTTGATGCTGGCTGGATGCCAGGCACTTACCAAAGCTGCTCTCTCTCACTCCCCTCTCCAGCCGGACAGTGGAGAGAAAATATAATGAAGGGTTCATGAGTTGAGATAAGGACCAGAAGAGATCACTCCTCAAATATCATCACGGGTAACACAGGCTCTAATTACAGATACGAATTGGATTTATTGCTAACAAAATCAGAGCAGGCTAATGAGAAGTAAAATAAACCCTTAAAAACACTTTCCCCCATCACCCCTCCCTCCTTCCCAGCTCTACCTCCTACCCCAATGGCACAGGGAGACAGGGAATGGGGGTTTTGGTCAGTCCATCATCTGTGGCTTCTCCCACTGCTCAGGGAGAGGAGTCATTTTGCCCTGCTGCGCTATGGGGTCCCTCCCCACGGGAGACAGTTCTCCAGGAACTTCTCCCACGTGAGTCCATCTCACAAGCAACACCTCCCTGTGAACTGCTGCAACATGAGGCCATCCCACGGGCAGCAGCCCCCCTCCAATGCTGCAGCGTGGGTCACTTGCCCGCGGGGTGCAGTGCTCCAAGGACAGGCTGCTCCTCCAGGGACCGGGCCCCTCTCTCCATGGGTCTCCCACAGGATCAGAGCCTCCTTCCAAGTATCCCCCTGCATGGGCTCCTCCATGAGCTGCAGGTGGATCTCTGCACCCCCATGGACCTCCATGGGCTGCAGGGGCACAGCTGCCTCACCATGGCCTTCACCACGGGCCGCAGAGGAATCTCGGCTCCAGCACCTGGAGCACCCCCTGCCCCTCCTTCTTCACTGGCCTTGGTGTCTGCAGAGTTGTTCCTCTCACATATTTTCACCTCTTTCTTCTCTGGCTGAAATAACAACAGCGCAATACCTTTTTCCTCTTTCTTCTTAAATTTGTTATCATAGAGGCATTATCACTACTTCTAACTGGCCCAGCCTTGGCCAGCGGCACGTCCACCTTTGCAGCCACCCAGGGATTGGCTCTGACAGACATGGTGGAAGCTTCTGGCAGCTTCTCACAGAAGCCACTCCTGTAGCCCCCTGCTACCAAAACTCCTGGTTTTGGTTATCCCAGGCCTACCACAATATAGCTGGTTTCAGCCTCTGCCTCCCAAATCTTGTGAGTTTTAGCAGCTACACCTGAGATATCACTGAATGACTTTGCCCTCAACTGGTTTTCAATGTTTGACTCATCTGTGTAGGGTAAAAACAGTTTTATCTTGTCTCTTTAATATGCAAATAAGTGCATACCTGCATATATGCTTCCTGTGAAAGGAAACCCAAAGAGAAGGGTGGGGTTTGCATATGAAAATACAAGACACTCCTTTTTTTTTTCCTTTTTTGTTTGTTTGGTTTTTTTCCCCAGAGCACTGTGTTAATGATAAGAATGATAAGAAAAACTGCTGCCTGGAAGAGACAGTGATAAACTACCACATAAACAACCTTCTGATATCAAATTGCTGAAGTCCAACTACATTCGAGTTGTAAAGACTGAGGATTTCAGGAAGAAGATGAATACTTATTTTCTGGCTCATATTTTCATGCAGGTAGCACACGTCTGCCTAGCAAAGCCACCAGAACATGAAAGCACTGGGGATAAACAGACTGGAGATACTCTTGCCTTATATATGAGAACAAGAAATTTCCCTTACAGAACAAAAAGTGTGCTTCTCAAAGTAGTTGGGGTTTGTTAACAGGCTAAGACTTATGCCCCTATCACAGCCTTCCATGTGCCTCAATGAGCATGTAAAAAATATCTATTCATCTCTGGAAAATCAATTACACTCTTGCTAAAAATAAATGAATTTAGTATCTCAAAAATGTATACACAATGTAAACTCCATCTGTGCTCACAGGATGTTCATATCCTTTCACTGTTGTTTCTTTAGCAATTATATCCATAGCTTATGTTGAAAAATAAGATCAAAAATGGTTAACTAGTCAAACCACTAACACTTTCTGTCTAGTAATAACAGCCAGTTCCAGTAATAGTTATGAATTTTCATTCAACTTACTGATTCCCTTTAAAGATTTTCCTTTTTCTTCTTCTGTAAGTGCTGCTTCCTTCACCTGCTAGAATCAAAGAAGAGCAGGCAACATTGTATGGCATGTCAGATTATAAAAGCCTTCAAGAAAGCTTGAAAAAAAAATCTTTTATTAACAATAAAAACATAGCAGCTTCTTTTTACAAAATCTGTGTTCTTCTTAAGCAAGTTTTAAAAAAATAAAATTAATAGTTGAAATGTCAAATTAAAAAACCAAAATCCTTAAATGTTAGGATTAATGATATAATTCTTGATGAAAATTTACCAAAACCAGAAGAACATACCCAACAGGAACAAACTGTACTGTCCATTTATAATACAGAAATTTCAGTGTTTCCTGCTGAAATGGAACTGCTAGAATGAAGTGTAACAGCTTTTTACCAGTACAGTAATGAGAGGAAACTGAAAATACTGTGCTGAAAATAAATTTAAAAGTGGAGGAGGAGGTTCTTATAAAAAAAGGTAGGGGTTTGCATGTGTACTTGTCAAAGAAGACATGACATGCAGAATCTGGTAAAAGACTAACAGAAATTACCATACAGGTATGATCTCCAAAAAATAATCTCAGCCCACCTAAACAGATGTCATGTGTTTTCACTGAAAATAATCTTTTGTGAACTACTTACCAAGCATATGCTGCAGCTACATATTACAGATAAATACATATATTGTATATATGTATGTATTTTAAATTGATTTTTGTTTACAAGTCTCTTTTGAAAAACCACTGAGGGATGAAGTATAAAACGTGTCCCTCTGCAATTACCTGAATAACATACTTTAAAAATAAAACTCCCAGAACTGAGATCTGAATAATCTGCACCTCCTTGAGATCCACACTAATATCAAAACACTTAAACTTGCTTTATGCAGTTATTCTTGTGTTATGATTAGCTAAGGTGGGCCCTTGATTTTCCTGTGGGAATTGACAGTCCTATTTCTTGGAAGATGCACTGGGGAAGTCTTGCATCAGGAGTCTCAAATCAAACAAGTGTCAAACTTGGAGTCTTTATGGGTGATACAAAGCAAGGATAACTCCAAGAAATCACCAACACATTTTCTTTTACTGCAGAAATGTGATGTGACTACAGAGATGTAAGACAGTCCTACCTTTTACATGTAGTAAGAGTGTTTTACGTGGGAAATTTGATTGGAAAAATTACTCAGATGGCAGTTTAGTCTTAATGTAATTACTGAAACTTGCACGAGTGTGGAGGATGCATAAAGTCTAATGATTGGAACAGAAGACCAGACCATTCCTCATCTTGCCATTGCTTGCTATATGAACATGAAAAATTGCTTAACCTTTACAATTTAGCTTCCTCTGCAAAGTGAGAGTAAGGCTATGGGTTTTTTTACATGCAGCTAAACAAAGGTATTGACCTGCTGTATAAAACCTGTGTTGACTGTATTGCCTTACCTGTCTCTCATTTTCACCCAGTTTTATAGTACATGAGAAAACTTGCCAGAAAAGAACAAAAATTACATCGTCAATTTAGGTGGTTTACAGTTTTATACAGACACACACACGCTGGAATTCTTTTAAAACATAATTGGCTTAATTGCTTATCATCCCAACACATATGTTATCTTCCTAAGATCACTAAAAGGCTGCTGTAAAATGTGATGCAACAATGTTATGAAGCAAAAGATCAAATTTCAGTCTAAGCACCACTGGAGCAAGGAAAGGAAGTATTCTGTTGAGACAGAATAGAAAAGGAAATAAATCAAGGAGGTAAAGTGCGAGATAAAGAGGTGGCAGCATATGGCACTTGGCAGAAGCTCTTGCTTCTGCCCAGGGGGATTCAGAAGCCAAGCAGACGGTTCCTTCTGAAAGGGGGAAATATTGCATTTAGTCAGTAATGTGATGATCTTTGGAATTTTATAAGGAGATGTTGTATGTCTTTGTGATTTCATTATTTTAACTGTCTTTTAGTTTAGGATACCCTGAAAAAGTCAGGGAGTAGCCTGGAACTTCTACACTTCAGAAGTTTTAATAAATGTAATCCAACTGCAGAACTTAATCAATAGAGACTTGTATATCTTGGATTACTAAGTAGCTAAAGATGGATGAAATGTTCTGAATATCAGTTAGAACAGTAAGGTACAAGAAGTGAGACTCAGAGAGGAGAAACTGTGCGTGCTCATGAGCAACCAAGCTTAACTATAAAATGATAGAGGGGCCTTTGTGTCATAATGTATATAAACCCTGGAAAATTTCTGCTTCTTCAGACTTTCTTGGCGAATAAATGACCGTCTGTCCCCAACCTCGACCAAGTGTTGTGATTTTCTTTTAAAGGGATATCTACTATAGAGTAGATAGAGTACTACGGAGTTTTAAAATTCTGAGTGAGCATCTTTGCCCGAGTAACAAGGATATGCTACTGGCTCTATCTTGCTCTGCCTAGCGGATCTACAGACTTGCTATGCTGCAAATTTTTGTACTTTATGTTACTTCAACATTTTTATCACAAAGAGAGATATGCTGACTGACACTGCAAGCTCTGGGATTGAAACAAAGCAGGCAATGGCATCTAAGGCAGTAAAGGAGAACCATGAGATATTCCTGAGTCAGCATTCTGCATCCCACATCACCAGTGGACAAGAAGGATGATATGATGGGACCGTTAAGTGAAACTTCTAATGAGAAATCACCAAAGCAAAGTTTCTTACCTTCCTTACAATGTCTTCTTTTTTCACAGCAGCTGCAGCCAGAGGGCATATTTACATAGATCTTTTGTATTCCAACTGGCCTGAAAACACAAACATTAATAACTGCACTGATATTCTGCAAACTTATTATGAACGGTATCAAATAACTGGAAAAAGTTTTTAAACAAATTTGATGTTTGGTGGGTTATATAATATTATTTCTTTGTGCAAATTGAATGCTCGGGAGAGAAGCATTCATGGAGGAACACTGATTTTTACATATGGACTTCAGATTCCTTTAGCTCCTTTAGGCTTCTTTCCATTTCCTTCAAAGGAGATGGAAACTTTGCATTTTACGGTGGAGATACTGAGCATGTCCTTCCACAGTGGAACACTCTATTTTGCTATCATCGTTTTATTATTTTAAAATAAGCACGTATAACTAGTTCTAATAGTTGCATCTGTATCCCATGGGCTTGAATGATATTCAGCATGCTCTTCAATGAATATTGGATTTTTTTGCAATGATTATGTTGGATAGATACAGTTTTCTGCTCTTGTCAACAGAATTTTAGAAAAGTGCAGGAATTTAGGTTTTGTTAACATGATGGTCAAGCATATATAGGTGCTAAAGATTTTCTTTTTTATCTGGTTTATATGCAAGAATCTTCACTGTATGAAATAACAGGACATGCTTGCAGCCACCTGGAAAAATATTTCATTCTTGCCTTCCATTCTGATATTACAGGTTTCGAAATGAGAATTTTTCCATTATTATCATCTTTACAGGTCATATTGATAACTAAAATACCAAACTGAAACTGCCAACACATTTTAAAAATACACATTACTTTTTATAAAGACAGCTATCGTGGTACCACAGTTCTGTATCAGTTTTATATGGAAAGAGTAATATAAAAATTGAATGGTGAGATGATACCATTTGAAAGTTACACTGGTATTTTACGTGTTTCTCTCAGTCATACAGGCTAAAATAAGTCATTTTTAATGCATAATCTGAAGAACACTACTAGGGTGACCACAAATGTCAAATCCTAGAACTATGACTACACATTACCCCTTTTTGGATGGAAAAAAAAAAAGAAAGAAAGAAAAAAAGGAATTGAAAATTGAGACCATATATGGTAAAATCAAAACTAATTCCTATGGGTTTTTAAGAACATAAAAGAAAGAACAATGTGAATAAGTGGAGATAAATTATAGCAGATTTAATGATAAGCTGAAATGAGATTTGAAAACAGTAATCCTAAAGACAAATCCTGTTTTGTGTTTCAAATGCTAAAGCAGTGTGTCATGCAGGAAGAATTGCTGCGTAACTGGCAAAGCAGACACTAAAAATAATCTAGGTATCTAGTGGGATCAGTTCCCAAGGAGAGAACATGCTCATCTACAAATTTCTGAACTCTTAAAAAACAGAACAGAGAATAAGCATTAGAAAAGTGTGACTCTGATGGACATCTAAGGTGGGGTTTGAGAATTAAAGTGCAAATTTTTGCAGTGTTACATAATAAGAACCATAGGTCATTTCATATCCTACTTCTTTAAATTTCAACAATGTAGTACTGTGGTAACCTATGCTGTAATACTGAAAATTGTTGTTCACCTGTTAATACTGATAATGGAATAAAATGCTGAGGGAAATCGTAAGCTACATGAAAACTAAAACCTTTCCACAATACAGGAACCAAGAATAGAAAGTGGTAGAAGTCTCCAGACTAGAGTATTAAAACCCAGAGTGAACACACCACCAGAACACTGTACAATCACCTGCCAGGAACTAGGAAATAACAGGATGTCCTCAGGCCCTGACCATTTCCAGCTTCTGTGACTTTAAACCAAGGTTGGAAAGAATACCTACCATTTTAGCTCCTAATGCCATCTTCTGCTTCTGATCAGGACGCTGACAACTCCAAGGTTCACATTTCTACTGTAACATTTAAGAGAGGAGTCTGCAAAAGATGGC
Organism: Atrichornis clamosus; assembly: GCA_013400975.1. Classification (NCBI taxonomy): domain Eukaryota; kingdom Metazoa; phylum Chordata; class Aves; order Passeriformes; family Menuridae; genus Atrichornis; species Atrichornis clamosus. Next base: position 97,066 of record WBMZ01010929.1, on the reverse strand, counting down.
AATTGCTGTTTGAAAATTTTCTCTGGTATAGAATCCCAGACTGGTTTGGGTTTGAAGGACCTTAAAGCTCATCTAGTTCCAACAGCTGCCATGGGCAGGGACACCTCCCCCTAGACCAGGTTGCTCCAAGCCCCGTCCAATCTGGCCTTGAACACTTCCAATTTACACTTATTTTCTAACTCATCGTAAGGCTCTTGCTAAGTGTGGTCTTTGCAAATATCTTAATCTTCTGTGTACATAAGATCTCAAATGTGTGTGATTGTGGCTAGAAAACTCTGTTTTCAGAAATTAATAGCTTTTCTTAATATCATTTTATTTAAGCACTGATCCTTGATAAGCATTAAGGTTGTTTTGGTGGAAAAGCCTAAATAGTAGAGATGATTTCTTTAATAAAACAGATAGAAATAACACTTTTAGTTACTACCACATTTCTTGTAAAGTTAATGAAAGTCTGTCTGTGGTCAGCACAAGAGTCAGAAATAGGAGGTGAAGAGTAATCTTGCCCTATGGAGTTTTTCCCTGTGTGTAGGGATTTCCATGTTCTGCCTGCATATCACAACCCAACTTCCTTTTGCAGGTTGCTTTCTCGAGTCCCTGACTCTGGGCCTGGCTACCTCTGACCCGACGTTGCCCTATTTAAATTGTATTTCGAGGTCATGCAATGCGGCACTTCAGATGTTGGACTGATACACTGTGCTCCTCAGAGTATTACAAAATGAAAATAGAAATGCAGTGATTCCCTGCACAGCATCCTGCACAACGGTGTCACACTAGGATTGATCCCACAGAGCCTCCAGCTAGACACAGACGTCATAAAATATCTGGGCTATAAGATGGGACCACCGAATACCATTTTTTTGTCTTTAATTTAAATTTGAATACAATCCTTAGTATTTTACACCATATTCATGTTCTCATAAATGGGCATCAAGTCGATGCTACCTTGAAATATCCTGATGTTAAATAATTAGCTCTTGTAGCATTTAAAAGCTATCAGTCAGTAGGTGTTCAGTAAATGCTGTAAGTCATTATAAATGACTGCAAGGTATTTTATAATTTCGTTTTAAAATTTATTCAGTATCCCAACTAGTTCTGACTGTGACACAGGAAGGCTTGGTGGGTCCCTAAAGATCTTACCTGTGGTGTTGGTTAAAGCTGAGAATGATTTAAGTGTGTCCTGCAGCATATAAAGCTACGGGGGACCTTCTCCAGCGGCGAGCCCAGATCTACACCTTCCCGTGGGACAGGTGGGCAAAAAACCGAGGGCTTGGCCCTGGACGCCCACCTAAGCAGGAACTTAATTTGTATCATTTTTCCCTTTAATGTGGAAAGTAACCGGCTCGAAGCCATGAAGTGTGACGGCATGAAGCAACCCCAGCGGGCAAGACGAAGGGAACCGCATGATTCGCCAACAGAGGAGACTCCTGAGAGAGAGAAAATGGCGGGCGGGGGCCCTCAGGAGGCTCCCAACACACGGAACGTTCCCTAGGCTCCAATCCGTGCGTGAAAAGCCGCAGCCTCAAAGCCGCAGCCTCCACCCCGCAGCCTATCTGAGCCGACTAACTACGAGAGAATGAGGTGAGAGGAGAGAAAACCCCCCCACCTATAAGACGAGAGAAGGCACCCCACTCCTAACAGAAAGCGACGGATCGGTTCCGTAGTGGGGGGATATATCCTCCGCTCCGCTCCGCCCCGCCACGCCCTCACAGCGCTAAGGCCCGTGACTCGGCTGTTTCTCCTCTTCCCGTCCCGCCCCAGCTGCGGGGGAAGGCGGGTGCAGGAAGGGGCGGGCAGTGCGGGGAGGGACGGAGGGAGGAAGGCGGTGAGAGAAGTAGCAGACGCACAAGATGGCCGCTGCTGGAGCGGCGGCGGGGCGGCGGCGGGCGATGGCGGCGCTGCCCCGGGGCCCGCGGGTACTGCTGGAGCAGCAGCAGCAGGGCGCTGTGGCAGCCCCGGTGTGCCGGAGCTGAGGGGGCCGGTGGGCGCTGCAGGGAGCCCGGCCCGCGTGGTGAGTGCGCTGGCTCTGTCGCGGGGTGCGGGGAACAATGGGGCGGAAGGGCTCTGCCCGCCTTGCTGAGGAAGCAGGCGGAGGGGCGGGCGCTCGAACGAGGTGATTTCTAGAGGTGCTTTCCACTCCTAACAATTCTGTGACTCTGTGCCTCGCCAGGCCTTAGGCTCCTGCTGGTCTCGATTTCCGAATGCCCCGGGCAGGCGGGGAGGGACCGCGGGTCGCTGTGCCCGGGGGAGGTGGAGAGGGGCTGGGTCCGTTTGGGGGTGGGGAGAGGCGGCATCGTCTCAGGCTACGGCGGCTGAGGGGCAGGCGGCTTTGTGTGTCCCCTCCGCCTACTGTTGTTTTTTCTAGGGGCTTTGCGTGCTTGGGAAGATGAGAAAACTCATCTCTGTGTCGTGTCGAACAAGAGGGGGGAGGGGGAAGTGATGACAGAGCCCTACTGGTCCTCGGGACACCCCTCCGCCCTGGGTTATGGCTCTTTTGTCTGTGGTGCCTGAGGGAAGAGCGAGGTGTCTCCGGCTCCCTCTGCGTGGGGACAAACCATGGTGAAACCGCACAGAATCTCCCCTGACTTGCAGTAGTTTTTCCACCCTGGCATTGTTTTGGCTGTTAGATTACACCCACAGAGTTGTGGGGTTTCATGCCCGGGAGTGCGGTGTTTTAATGTGCTTTGGTGGTTGGGAATGTCCTGGTGTCAGGTTTTGTCCTCAGAAACCATTATGAGACCTGTCCTGTTTTAAAGCAAGGAGCGGACGTGGAGGTGGGGGGGGGTTTCCGTAGGAACTGGGAATGTTTCATTTTCCTCCTCATGCCTTTTACTTTAGAGCATCTCTCTTATTTTTATTAATTTTAGTCAAGTACAAGTGACAAATCGTTTGCTCCTCCAGTGGAAGCTACAGTTTTCTGGGTGTTTTTGCCATGTTGAAAATGGCAGAAGTGGGGGAAAAAATAAAAAATTTGAAAAAATAATGAAAAGGTAACCTGGATTGTGGCTGAGCTGCTTTAATCATTGTAACTGGTTTAGCAATCCTGTTGTCTAATGACTCTGCTGGAAGAGAAATGCAGCTGGTAAATTCAGCATTTATACTTCATTCATATCATATGGCCGCAGAATCATTAGATAAGACAGCAGTACTATGAAGCAGAAGTTAATGTGTTCCTAAATTTACCTTTTCTTACCCTTCCAGGCTTACAAGGATGTGGAGGACGTTAATTTTGTTGGCTATAAATGTCTGTATTGCTACGCTTGACGTCAGTGAAGCTAGAATGGGACTTCATAGCTGTATAAATAACCTGTCCAGGAGCAGTGTGTACATTATTGCCAGTCTCTAAGCTTCACCAGGAGCACCATAGCTTTCTTCAGTGCATTGATACACAATACTGATAAAAAATTATGGTTCCCAGTAACATAAATAGAAGCAGACGTTATCGGGCACCTTTTCTTTTCCCAGTGATAGCTTATGGCTTTGCTTTCCTGTCCTAGAAAGGGGTCTGTAAAAGCAGACAGCCTGCCAGGCTGCTTGGAGGGAAATTAAGAATCGCAGGTACCATCAGTGCAGTCTGTTTTGACAACCAGAGACTTGAGTTTGTCAATCACTTATGAGCAGCAGGAACCTTCATTGAGATGAGTGGGAAGTTACTTGTATGGTTTCTGGTATTTTGTTGTTTGGTTTGTGGGGTTTTTTGTCAGTTTTCTATCCAAACTAGTTCAGCTTAAAGTGAAATATTTTAGACATTTATGATGGGATGGTTGTATATTGATAATTTAAAAAACTAATGTTCCAGTGAACAGATGAACATATGAATCTGGAAATTGCAGATATTAATATGGCACAGTTTAATTTAGGGGTATCTTGAGATGTGTATTATTATATACAAGTGCTTGTGCTAAAGCAGATGAACAGAAATGAGCAGGATTGCTTTTGGAAACTTCTGACATGTTGCCAATGATTCACCAGCAATCTGGATAGGAGCCATTATCAATCTTGTTGAATTCAGTATGACAGAAGCTGAGATTCAGTGAGTGTGTATACTAAAGTAATGCTTTATTTTCTTTCAGTGTGGTTCAGAAGTCTTGGGTGACATTGATGGTGGTTACTTTTAATAATGACGGCAAAAACTGATATCCCATTTAATTTGGGTCTATATCTTAACTAACCAGCACTGTAAAAGGGTGTTTCATAATACTTAGGGAATTGACCTTTCCCAGTCTGTAGTATGTAACAATAGGAAGGATAATTACCTTTTTTTTATTTTATTTTATTCCGCACCAAGAATTATAGTTTATGTGCTGGATACCTGGGAAAAAAATGTTTCATCCATTTGAAAAAACTTGTGGAATCGTAGCTTTCAAATGGTGTGAAGTGTAAAGCTGAACTGCAAGGAAAGAACTCACGTGCATTTAGGTTCCCAAACTTCCCAAACATCTCAAAATACTGATGCAGCAGCCTATATAAGGTATCTTTTAAGCAGATGACCTTTATAAATCTTGGTAATTTTTTGCAAAGCCTACTCATTGTTTAAAATTCTTTCCCCCTGTAGATTCACTGAATCACTTTGCAGATTAAAGTCTGTGTGGTTTCGTGGTGGTTCTTCCCATACCCAGTAAATCAGGTGGTTGTTTGCTGGAGCATCCCAAGTAACATTGGCTGTTGGGCCAGAAGAACGGATCTGACTCAAAGTACATGATAGATAAGCCATAGGGGAATTTGTATTTTGAAATTAATGCCTTGTACTGTACTTGGTAACAAATGTGAAACCATTATCATACAGGAGTAAAGATTTAATTTGCTCCTGTTGTGAAAGATCATTAGATAAACATGCTGCACCAGCTGAAATTTCAGTATGACCTTCAAGATTCCATGTAGGCTCTGTTACAGTTAATGAAGTCTGAAGTCTAGGTACTGATAACTGAGAAAGAAAACCACAAATGTTTACTTACGTTATGTTACTTTCCTTTCTGTACAGAGCTTCCACAGTGTGGCCTGAATCAGGTGCTGTTCCCATCACTGAGTGTGACCACTTGTTTTTCTGAAGAAATGTGTCTTTCGATACTTACCTTTTTCATCGGTTTCATTTTCTTCATTACCAGAACAGTAAAAGTTGAAATGGTGTTAGATTTCCAAGGGCTAACTGATTTCTAATGAGTTTTTTTATTTGTGGAAATGTGTTAATGGGCAAGAAGGTGCAAAAGTCCCAATGGCTTATTATAAATAGATTTTTCTGATACAAAAATAATTTCTGATTAGAGTGCTTGAGAAAACCGCTTTCCTGTGACTGCATGGTAGCAACATGTTTGATGCTATCAGCTGGAGAAGGAAGGGACTTTGGTGATAGAAATACCAAGAATTCTAAATAATTTGCTGTAAATGTGTGTTGTCAGAGACAGTACCAGTTGTGCACTGCTCTGTGTTAGGAAGTGTAGAGGAGAGTTTCATGCCAGTATGATGGGTGTCCCCGGCCTCCCACTGAGATTGCTTTCTAATGAATAAGAAGGAAGGCAGCTACATGGGGTCTAAGGAAACTTTCAGCAGGTAGTCATGGCTTATCATATGCATCAGGACATAGGTGCATATGAAAAAGGAGCTGGACATCCTATGCAGACTTTGACATGAAAACTTCTGCCCTGGATGCTAGGTTGGGGTTTTTTCCCCCCAGAAAAAAAAAAAGGTGTTTTGGGAAGCCAAAAAACCACATGTAGAATAAAATCCCTCTTTTTCACTTGATTGTGCAAAATAGGTAGAGTCCCACAATGTTAAAAATGAAGACCTTTTTTTAGGAACATGGACAAAAATATGTGGGATGGTTGTGAGGAGGAGAGGGGAGCCAAGGGAAGAGGATTGTTTTGACACATGAAAGGATGCATTTTTTCCTGTTCTGCTACATAAAAAATGGAAAATACCCTGTTAAACCTAAAAGTAGTGGAAGCGTGGCTGGAGATCCTTCACTTGCTTCACATAGGTTGTGACAGAGTTGCCATGTAATTTGATACAAAGAACACAGAAGAGAATACTTGTGTCAGGGAATACTGTGGTGAGTCTGGAGTTTAGCATTACAGAAGCTGGAGGGTTTATTGACAGTTACGCCTTCCAGCCGTAGTCACTAAAACTGCCAATAAGGACATGTTGTTCTTGCTGAATAGGCCCATCTCACTACTGATTTCTTGCAAAACTGCTTTATTAAAGCATTATTTTTCAATTGCACAAATACCTGTGTTTGTGCGGTGCATGTTATATTAATCTGAGACAGCGCTGCTTCAGCTACGGGACAACTGAAGAAACAAAGTGTGTGGTGTAGCTGAAGTGACTGAAATGTGCTAGGCTGGGAAAATTTACATCTTGCAGGTGATTCCTGATTTCTTTTAGTTTGTTTTTTGTTTTAATGTGGAAAGTCTGGTTGGTCTCATGTCTCTACTATCCCAGTTTAATAAGTGTTTTTTAAATTATCTAATTAACTACTCTTTAAAAGCAGGCTGTTAATCTCAAGTTAAAATCTTGCATTCCAAATGTAATTATTTTTCACGATGCTTCCATGTTTATCAGACCCTGTCACGACAAGCTTTGAAGGCTGAGGTTTGAAGGTTGTTTTTAAATCTGTTGTTAACAAAATGCTGGTTGATCAGCTGACAGAGCAGGAGTGCTTGTAGCCTGGCTCTAAAGGTCTTCTCACCACTTCCTCCTGAACTCATTTTGAGCAATTATTTCAGTTCAAACAGTGAGCAAGTTGGAAGGGTTTTCAATTACAACTTTTAACTTCCTTACTGTTTTCAAAGGAGACTTCTAATGCAGTAGCAGGAATACTGTCCCTTAGGTCTTCAGGGACTTGCAGCTAAATATTTTTTATAAATTGTGGCAGGCAGTGTTGGTCCCCAACTCAAATTTTGGCATTATCTTTAGGGCAAAAGGAGTGAGGTTCAGGGAAGGTATTGCAAAGTGAATTAATTTAAATTCATGCCAAGGAGGATGGTCTTAATTATCTACTTACTAATAAATCAACTTCTGTGGAATACTCCCTGTGTTCAGTTGCATTTAACTTTCTCTGTGCTTTGTTTTTAGGGTAAACATTATTCATACTGACTTTTTGTAGCAATTGTACTTCGATTAGTACCTTCTCCATGTCTTACTAGAGTGACTGTGTAATATAAATGCCCTTCAAAAGTGAATGAAATAAAACTCTTACTGTCGACTTATTTTTCCTGTAAGTCACATTCTTTCCGCTTGTTCTCTCTTCACCTCCATTCCTTTTGTTACCACTTTAATGGAAGTCCTTCAGGTACTATTTGATGTTAGAATTGTACAAACAAATGAAAGTGTCATTACCCAGTGTTTGTATCTGGTGAATCTGGCACTCACAGTATGGCAACACTAAAGTGTTCTGTCCTGTGGGGTTTTTGCAATTCTGTGCCAAGATCGAAGAACTGAAGGAGAGACCTTGAAATGAATGGAAACGAAATTGAAAAGCAATAGTAGAAAGTGAATTTGATCATCTTATGTGGTGTTCCTGAATTGTGACACACTGCATAAACATTATTTTATGACCATTAATGATTCTGGCAGTGATGATAATTAAATCTCACCTTTCTGAGTGTAAGCTATTCTCTGGGAGGCTTAGCAGAAAAAGTTCCCCTGCCTTTGTAAGTGAACGTTGTTCTACCGAAATCTTGAAAAATCTGCTCATGCTCATGAGTCCAGTGAAGCAATCATCTCTGTTTGTGGTGTTTCACAATTTAAAATTCCTATTTCACCGTACAAAAATCAAGCCTGGGTTTTGTGCCACAGATTGGAGTGGTTTGAGGAGATAGGAAACTTCAGCATGCTGTCCTGCTTCACAATGTAGGTATGGAAGAAAGAGCAGGAATTATGAAGCAAGTCTCAGCCTCCACCCTCTATAGTTGAAGAACTTTCAGTTATGTGTGATGTTGTATGTGTATTTCTTGAGCTCTTCTAGTTGTCTATTTTACATAGCATCTGGGCAGTTGGTTTTAGACCTGTCTGAGGGGCTTCATACCAAATCAACAAAGTACCCTAGTGTAAACAGAACTAATTAATCACATTTGAAAGATCTTGATAAATAGCTGTTTATCATCATACTGAAATTGTCATTGGTCACCTGCATGGTTATTAACTTGCTGCGTGGATAGACAAAATCCAGAAATTTTTGGAAGTTGGAAAATGACTAGCTCTTATTTAACGGCTTTGAAGGACAGTAATTCTAGGTCTTACTTGCTTTGTAAAGGGAATGTAGATTTTGGTTCAAAAATAGATGGGAACAGGGCAAAGTCTCACAAATTACTAAAGCAATTACAGAGGAAATACCACTCTTCCAATTACCTTTCAAGACTTGAAATAACTTTTCTCTAAGGAGTCTTTATCTCTTTGCTTGCTAAATCTCTATTTTCTTCTAGGATTTTTTTTTCTTGGATCCATGGTTACCTTCACCTCTCCTGTTCTCTTTAAAGATTTTTCATTCTCTGCTGTTCCCTATTTTTCTTCTAATTTTTTCTTTGTTTGTTTTAACTTTGTTCTGATCTGAGCCACTTGAATTCAGCCAGCTAATGCTGGCAACAGAGATGGCTTATTGCCTCTTAATTTTATTGCCTTATAGTTCAGAGTTGCAGGATGGGTTGTTTGGGTAATGGAGCAACCTGTGGTACTCTTTGTTCTTGGTCTTTGCTGGGGACTGTCAAAATGCCACTGCTTCCTCTGGAATTAGTGAGAAGTTAGAGAGCATTGTTAATAGGACACTCCCTTGTGACCACTTTGGCTGTTGTAAATTTGAAAGGAGAAATGGAGAAAGATAATAAGTTAGGCTAAACTGGCCTGATGAAATGGACTGAGTTAGTTAAACCAGAGGCAACAGCTCAGGCTGTCCTTCCTGTTTTATGAGTCATTCTCCCATTTAATTGTGTGAAAAGGCCTCCTGTAGAATTAATTAAAAAGGAGGTCTTAATAGTGCTGCAAAAACCTATAGTGAATTTTAATTTTAGTCTTCTTTGTTTAAACCAGGTTTTACGGATAGAAGCCTGGACACTGTAACTTCTTTGTAAATGAATCATAACAGTGGAAAGAAAATATTATTCGGGAAAGTGAGAATTAGTTAAACTTTGGTTGCTGGAGTAGACCAGACTATTTAAAATATAACTGGTTTGTTTCCAACTGTTGTCAGATTCTAGGGAAGAGATGTGAGTCAGCAGGATTGTCTTCTGGACTTGCTAACCCATGTGAACATTGTTAGTCTCTTGTATTTGTGTTCTGTGTTAAATTGTGTTGTGACTGGTATCTGAAGATACTACTTCTGTGCTACCTTTTTATGCTGTTTATCTACTGTATTGTAGTTTATACAGAGCCCTTTCCTGACTTGATGGTGTCTTACATCACGATTCTCTTCTGTTTTTCTCTCCTGAAACATCTATTTCATTTTAAGGATATATTTGTGTTAAGAATCTTCAGGGACACGAATAATTTTTTTGCATGGATAATTGTGATTTAGGGCACGGAAAAGGTGCTCAAAGTGAGGGTTGACTGTGTTTGGAAACCCTCTGAATGATCCCATCTCTATTTTTTTATAAGAGCTTGCCTATTGATAACAGCATGAGATTGGAGGTTTGTGGAATAACCTAGTTCTAACTTGTGCCAGAATGCCTTGGAAAACTGAACTTGTCAGTTTTCCCTGCAGTGATGCTACTTAGCATTTTACTGGTGACCTGCCTGTAGGCATAAAGGTTGGAGTACAAGATACTTCTTATTTTTATTAAAATAGGAAAGTGAAAGGCTGTAGATGAAGCTCTCCTGAACATATTTACCAGAAAGCAAAAAGGCACAGCCCAGTTGGTTGCAAATCAAAATAAATTCTGTAAGTTATACTTGTACTAAATGTAACCCCTTTCTTAATTATTACCTGAGTTAAGACTTATCTTCTCTCTGAGCACTGTAATTTTTGCAGAGTATATTCTTGGAGGGGGGAAAACTTGGGAAAATTTTCATCTCTCTTTAATGTATGATGTTCTTTCTCATTCCTGTAGCATTTGCAAAAAGGAAGAAATAGAAATAGGACTAGTAAGATGACATCAACACTGGCAATTAGCTTTGTTTGGGGTTTTTTTTAGCATTTATTCCTGTAGCAGAAGTATTGGAAATCCAGCAGTTAGGTTATTCTGCCTTAAGTGTCAATGTCTGCACTGTAGTTCATATGAATGAAATATTTCCCTCCTGATTTTCTGTAAATCTGAGGATTTACATTACTTCAGCAAACAGAGATCTGTAGCCAGCTTTTCTGGTCACTCCCTTCTCAGTGGAACTTCTCTGCCAAATGCTTCTAACAAAATAGCACACAAGGGCTGGGTGGGGATGTCTGTGGGTGTGTTTCTGAGGAGGAACTGTATGCTCACAGCCACTTTTATGTGAGTTTTCAGCTTCACTAGACCAGTTTAGAATAGAACAACTTGAGCTCTGTCAAGTTGAAGCTTGGGCATGATGTAGGTGATTTCAGGACGTACCAGGAAGAAAGGCTTCCACAGAAATCCTTGGTATCAGCATTTGTGGATGTGATGATGTGGCTCTCACATTAGGCACTGCAGGAGGAGAACAGGGTGTGGAGTCAGGATAACTCACTAGGTGTTAAATCAGTCACATGCATGTTTTAGATAAAATCTCAAGGGAAAAAAAACCCCCAGCATTCTACTGCATCTTCCTGTGAGAAATACAGTTATTCACGTGATAAATAAACATGTTATTTGTCCTTCCCCAGGATAGGGGAGGGAAAAAACACTTAGTTATTTACCAGCTCATGAGACAGTAATGTGGAGCCTTCAGGAAGGGGAAGTGAGTGGCAGCAATCCTTTCCTTCAAGCACATTTGATAATTCATTAATGTAATTTCAGAACTTGGTGTAGCTTTTGAGAAGTGAGAATAGTCAGTGATGTTGATGTCACAAGCTGCTGTGAGTTGTCATTATAGAATAAAACTTGACAGTAAGCCCATGGAAATGCAGGGACTCAAGTATGCTAATAAATACATTTAAATACTTTGTTCGTGTTAGGTTTTGTATGCTGAAGAAAGTAAATCCCAGTGCAGTTATGAGGGCTTCAGTAGTGTTATTACGGATTAGACATTTTGAGAATTTTCTCTTTTGAATTGTTCATCGTTAGGTTTTAGCATACTGTTGTTGCTTTTATTCCAAAAACAGTGAGTGGTTGAATACAGGAATGTGTAAAGGGATGTTGACTGCTTGGGTGGCAAGATAGTTTCAATGCCTAGTTTTTCTTTCCTTTACCTTACCATATATTTGGATACCTGCTGTTTAACCAGATTTACGCAACACAAGTCAGAGGAAATTTAAATTATCAAATCATGCAAATATTGGCTGTACAAGGCTGACTTGTCATTCATCCTGGCTTGGTCTGCAGCAGTAGTGGTGCAATTGGCAGCTAAGTTCATTTTAAGACTCTAAAGGGAATTTGAAAAATGATGGGATGTTTCTGTGTAGTCCATGTGTGCAGTAACTATAAAAAAACCAATCAGATGTACTCTCAGGGTATTGGATGAGGTAACACTGCAGTCAGGGTGTGTGAAGACTCAAACATTTGTAGTCTCATAGCAGTCTGGGGCAATGTGCCTCTAAAAAGCTCATGGTGAGCTGTGGCTACTTCAAGAAAGAGATTGTTAATGGAAATTAAATCACCCAAATGAAGTACAGAATTGCTTGATTTTGCAGCTACTGCTATTTTTATTTCTGAGCATATTCCAATCTTAAGATACTTGACTGGTTAAGTCTTATCTAGGCCAGTATCTTAGTTTTCCATGAGTGAGGTCTGAATTTCTGTGAAGAAGGTTCATTAGCAAAGGTTTACCCTTTGCTGTTACAAAGGTAGGCTGGTTCAGCATGCTGTGGAGAGCTGTGTACCTTTTAGTAACACAGCTCTGGCAATAGCCTGTAAGATTGTGTCCTATGTATTTTTTATTTTCCATCTTCTCAGTTGCTGCTACTGCAATAATATAGTTGTAATGTGTTTTTAGAGAAGAGTATATCTTTGAAGACTGGGAGTGAGAAAAATTGTTCTTCATGGACTGCTCAATTTATAACAAGTTTCCTGCAAAGTAAGCAGTAAGAAAACTTTCTTTTAAAAGACAAAATTCCCTGTCTGGAGGAGAATGGTTTTTACAAGTCATGAGCAGCAAAATTCATCAAGTAGACACTGGATTTTTAATAGGTAACTCACAGCATTATTGCATTTCGTCTTCTTGATTGGATGATTTTCAAGTTATGTAACTTTAAGCTTCTATAACTAGGGTTATAATTCAAAACCTCTTTTTAAGAGGATGCAGGATATTCTTTTTCCCAGTTAAATTCAGGCTCCTGCCAAAAATAAATATACCTTTTATCCATTACTGATAGGAGGATCAGTGAGATGTTGGGGGTTTGGATTTTTTCTCTTCTACATGACTGTCTTGTGTTTTTTGCTCTATTAAGAAAAGAAAAACATAAAGCAACAGTTTTCATTTTTGTGGTTAAGCTCAAAATGTTTGTTATTGGTTATGAGTAGGTGTTTAATGGAAACCCTGAGACTTGAGCCTTTTGTTTCCACTCACTAAAACCACGAGTACTGTTTTTAATGATGTTGTCAAGCTGTAAAGAAAAGATTCTATTTTTATAAATCTGGAAGGTGAGACTGACACCAAGGCTGCAAAATATTTAAGGGTGGGATTTTTTTTCTTGTAATTGAAGGTTGCATGAAAAGTCTCATTCAAAAGGAGTACCTTGCCCCGGGCTATTTCTGGTCTCTGGAACTGCTTTTTTTAGCAGTGCTACAAATTGAATCACCGGCTGCCAGTAGCATTTAAAGCAAGTGAGGCTCAATTACATTCTGAGTCAGACGTACCTGAATTAACCTGCTTTTCAGCAACGGTTGTGTGACCTCTCCTACCGATACTTAAAGACTTTAAGCCCTATGTGGATGGTAATTTAATGCCACTCAAAAGTCTTGAGCAGGTTTATCAGTGCTGAATAGTGTTTGGATTTTTACAACAAATCCATTAGAGGTGTGGAGAAAATCTTGTATCATGTGTTGACCAGCTAATTTTTTATTTATGCAGCTGTTAACAAGAGAGCTGAAACGCTTCAGGCTCGGTGCCATTTCTGCAGCAAGCTGCCTCTTGACCTTGGATGACTCCAGAGCTGTAGTGTGGACTAGGTTGTGTTATTAAAACACAATTGCAGCCTGTGTCATGGAAACAAGCAGAAAAGTTCCACAGATGACTGATGTTCTTTATCTTATTATGCTTATTATTACTGCAAGTAAAACTACTACAGGCCTCAACAAAGGAGTATATCTGGCTTTGTCTGGGCCCGTAAACTATTTTTGTATTGACTATTATAGTATTTACAATTGCTTCCTTATTTACAACTAGCTTCTAGGAACAGTAAGGAAATGTAAGTTATGGACTGAACAACATTCTTTCATCTTCTCTAGACAGCACTTTGCTCAGTGCTATAACCACAGTGAGCTGAAAGGATGGCTTTGACTGTATTTGCATGACTTGCACCATTAAACATGGGTTAAATCTAGCTGTGAAGCATTGTTTTTTGAAACATAGATAATTTTGGGGTGGATTCAGTATAAAGTAACAATTGCACAAATGGTTATTGCTCGTGTTCCATATTCCATTTCACCATCTCTCATCATTCCAAACTGTTAGTGTAGATCATCCTTATTGTTAGGATTGCTGAATAGCATTTAAGTATCTAGTTAAAATTTAGCCAATACTTCCAGGATGGCTTCCATTAATGAAGAAATGCTTTAAACTCTGTGTTGCCCTGGTTGTGCCCGAATAAGCTGCTTATGAAACTACACCTGAAAACTTGACAAGTCTGTATTGGTGCTAAAAGAAGCTGCCTTGAAGTTCCTTCTCTTCTTCCCCCATTCTTTCCCTTATGTTTCCAGAACTGCTTAACCATTTAACAGATCTGCAACATCTTTTGAAGCCTGTTAGAAGGAAATGTGGGAAGTAAAGGAATTTGGTTTTGACAGGCTTAGGTCCTTTGCGGATGTGATGCATGGGCTTGGAGAGGACTTTCTGAGAAGCAGGTTAAGCTTGCCTCACTCAAGCCATGCTTGAAAATGCACTGAAAATGCCAAATAGGTAACGTTTCAGTATCTGTCTTCATTGGTGGTAGAAAGCAAATGTGAGTCAAAATGCTTGGGTCCTCACAAGGCTAAAGTGGTTAACCCATGTTAGTTTATGGTAAGCAATGCAGGTGATTATCTGCTGTGTTAGTAGAGATGACATTCTGTTGCTGCTGTGCGAAATCTCATCTGGAGTATGATGCTTGTAGGTAGTGGCTGTAATTTTCTCTCTTTCTACAGCTTGGGTGTTTTCACAGAATCAGAGCGGGTCAGGTTGGAAGGGACCACAGTGGGACATCAGGGACCACAGTGGGACATCAGGGACCACTGTGGGACATCAGGTCCCACCCCCCTGCTCAAGCAGGGTCATCCCAGAGCACATGGCACAGGATTGTGTCCAGGCGGTTCTGGAATATCCCCGGTGAGGGAGACTCCACACCCTCTCTGGCCTCTCTTCCAGTGCTTGGTCACTGCACAGGAAAGAAGTTCTTCCTCATATTCAGGTGGAACTTTCTGGGCATCAGTTTCTGCCCGTGGCCCTGGGAGCAGCACCTGGTGCATGCTCCTCCCTTCAGACACTGACAGACAGGGATGAGGTGTCCTCTCATCTGTGTTTTGTCTCAAGGCTAAACAGCCCCAGCTCCCTCAACCTTACCTCATTAGGGAGATGCTCCATTCCCTTCCTCATCTCCATAGCCTCTGCTGGACCTGCTTCAGGAGCTCCACGTCTCTCTTGTCCTGAGGAGCCCAGACCTGGACACAGCACTCCAGAGGTGCCTCACTGGAGCTGAGCAGAGGGGCAGGATCACCCCTGGAAGAGCTGGCAATGCTCTTCCTAATGCATCCCAGGATTGCATTGGCCTTGGCCACAGGGGCACTTGTTTAATTAATGTTTAACAATTGTCTTAGTTCTAAACAGGGTAAGTGCTGCTACACTTGACTGATCTGGAAGAGAAATGAGGAAAACCTAGATCATCTTCTCTTAGTAACTCCCCAGGCTGCCTGCCTCAACTCTTTGGAATCGGTTGGCACAACCGCAGTGTTACGGTGAGCACAACAGTGTTTTGTTGTGCACATTGTTTATAAATGTGCATCTTTTCTCTGAAGCTGATGGTGCCCATACAGTTTCATCGTAATGCAGAAATGATATCACATGCTTCACTGAATAGGTGCCTGAATTAGAGGAGCTGAATTCTTGCAGCTGATACAGTTTAATAATTCTGTATCAAAATTTTTGAGAGAAAAGTGTAGTAGATAGAATTATAGTAAGGCTCAGGAGGTGAAAAAATTTTCTTTGTCATTTTGAACTCCTGGTATGTTAAAATGGGATGTGCCACCAAACTAGGTGTGCTCCATTGCCTTTTAAAATAACATTGCAGTAGTCTAGAGGTTGTTTTGTACATAACATAGAACAAGATAAACTTACTTGTGTTTATATGTTTAAAATGAGCTCATGAATTAAACAGACACACAAGCAACTATATTGGTAGTGTTTTTTCCAAAAATTCATTAGTTTTCACTGCTCTTGGATGACTTTGTGGTTTTATTAAAAGATCTTTTTGATGTTTAAGTGCAGTCTTCCAAAATAAATTGCTTTGCAGGTAAAGAGAATAAGTGAGGCTTTATTAGAGAGTACTGTTATGTAAGCAGCAGTTATTATATGTTATTAACATGAAGCTATTTGATATCTATTTTTAAAATGAGGGCAGCATCTACTAAGTTACAAGAAAAGCCACATCCAAATCAGAGAAATGAAAAGCAAGAAAAAAGAAAAAACTATAAAGAAGTCTTGAGACTGAGTTTTCAAGTGGACAGTGAAAGTATTTTCTGAATACCTGTGGAGTTCTTTGTAAATGGGATTTTACATTTGCATTTTACACTGTCAGTAACTCTATGAAATAGAAGCCTCTTTTTGCTTGTGTTGGGCAGTAGCATTTATATTCACTTAACACTGCTCTTACGGTATATTTCAGCATTTCCTTATTATTGCACCTGGGATTTTTGACACAGGAGGTTTGGGATTTTCAAATGTGACAGGCAGTTTGAAAACCAATAATTAGGAGAGTGACAAGTGTATTGCCAACACATAAGGGGAAGGAGGTGGGGAGGAAGTTCATTGCATGGAGGAGGAAGTCTGTTGCACGATTCTTGCCTTGTAAGTTTACCAAATAAACATTTTCAGTAATATTTTCACAGTACACTAGGAAAAAAAGAGAACAATTTCTGGATTATTTCTTCTTTTCAGAGAGAGTATTTTTTACAAAAGTTGGCTGGGGAGCTGGGAGTAGGGGATAATTATTAAAGGTTAGAGGGCTTTTTGTACGGTTTTTGACCAGTGTCTCCTGCCAGACTAGAATTCTGCCCTTCTCTGTCTCCTTGTTTCACATTGCCATTGTAATGTTATTGTAGCTGTAGTGTCACTGACATCAAAGCAGAATTAGAGCTGCTGAATTAAGTGGGGAGAAGAGCTGTTTCTGGAGAGTGGGTGGCAAGCAGCATTTTACACTTTCTTGTTAGATTGAATTTTTTTTTTTTAATGCTTTCTCTTTCATTGAATTGTGCTGGGTCTTATCTCAGTTGTTCATGTCTAAGAAATGATAAAAGCATTGCAGTGACAAGATCTTCCCCTCTTCTTTCCTTAACTTACTTTTCATCTACCAGATGCCTATAGTAGTAGTTGTCAGGTAACTGTAGATTATTCTTGAATGGAAAAGAATTATACTGGCCTTGGTGATCCAGAACACTACCCACTTCCATTGCTTTCTCTTCCTCAAGTCTACTACTTGGAGTTTTATTTTATACAAGCTGTTCGTGTGGCTCATTTGTTGCCTTGTTTCAGCTAAAATGAGGTATTGGTTGTGTAATTGCTGTCCACCCACATTTCTGCCTACCTGTGTTTATTAATAAAGATCTATGTTTAAAACTGAGGCAGCTAAGAAACCAGTTAAGCTGGAATATCTTAGAAAGGAACGAGTAAGGAAGAGTAGTGACTTCTTGCTGATACCAAGAGGTAGTATCTGTCTGTACCCTTGCATCTGAAGACTTCTACAAGCTTGTTGTCTTTATCTTTGTCACGGCTTTGTTCAAACTTGTATCTGCTCTGGGAAAAGCAAATTATTTGCTTGCCTTTTTGATAGAAGGATTGAGAGGTCATGAGGGTTTCACCAGTTGAACCCAGTCCCTGTCCTGAACACTACTGTGGAAATCTGAAGTGCCATCTTCTTTTCTTCTATTAATCTGTTCGGTTTTTCCTTAATTTGTTTTTTAATACTGGTGTAATAATTGTGTTACTGTTATAGTTATTTGCACTGACAAATGCAAGAACTCTTAACTTGAAATGAAAGGAATGTGTTGTAGAGATGTCTGCTGTTAACTCCCTAGACTTAATCATCTATTGGTAGAAAAAATTTTCAAGGTGATAGACCATGAAACCATTTGCTATTAAGAATTGCTCACTTCCCCTTTCTTTTAAATGAACTGTAAGGGATGTATAATATCAACCAGAAATTACGAAATTGTTCATGTATATCTTCCATGAAAATTTAGTACAGGTTATATGTTCTGGAAAGTATGAGCAAGAATGTTTAAACTTCATCTACACATGTATTTTCTTTTAATGTTCATGACCCTAATGGTGCAAGATTGGTGTTTGAATGTTGGGTGAGAATAGGGGGTTAAGAAAATAATGTATCACATTTCAAAAATTATATCTCAGGTTTCATTTCATGTTTTTCCTGTTAAACACTGGATAAATAACTTTATTCAACGGTTGTCTGTTCTGTAGTAAGGCATGAGCTCTTGCCTCACAAGATGTTGTGAAGCTTAAATCACTGTTTATTGCTTTTAGAGCCTCTGTTTGGGAGGTATACTGGTAGAGTTGTGATGTTGATGGTTTGGTTTTCTTGTTTTCCTTGTGTATTCCAAATAAGGAATAACATCTTATCCTTAACTGGCCCCATTTTCCTAAGGTATATCACTTGACTCTACCAAATCAGAGACTTTTGCATAAAATTACTTAAATTTCTTCCTTTGTTTTCACAGTAGAAATAAAAATTATTGAGGAGAAAATAAGGTAGATCTTGAATTTGATTTAACTGAGCTTCAGTTAGCTTGGGACAGAGTTTTGACAGTGTTCATGATTTTATCTTTGCTTTTCTTTTTTTTTTTTTTTTTTTTCTTTTTTTCCCAGAGCTTTATTATACCGCTGCTGAAGCTTTGAAAGCAGGGTGGGAACACGCGTTCCGTGCAGACTTGCAGGTTTTGGTGTTGGGTGGGAATTCGTGCTGTGAGAGCTCTGTGCTCTGGGCAGGCTCCCTGGTGTTGGCAGTGCGCACGCAGCACGCATGCGCCGAGCAGGAATGAGGAAGTAAAGCACTTGCCGCCAGTTGAGAGTGTACAGAGGAGTTTCGGAGGGCAAACAGGAGTGGAAAAAATCCCTTCATCTGTCAGAAATACTCTTCTGGGCTTATTGTATGTGTTGTTCATGGAGCTTTCCAGGCAGAGGTAAGAAGGGTTTTTTTTCTACCTACTCTTCTCTGATCAGGTGTGGACTTTCCCTCTCGCTGTCATTTTTTTCTGAGCTTTTTCAGTGGAACTGGATATGGGAAACAGCTAGCATGGTTTATCCTTTTCTGTGAACCGTGAAGTTGGCAGTACAGGGTGTTTATATAAAAAACCCATTACTTTTAGCTGGTCAGGGTTTCCCATGGGTTGTCAGGTCCATTTTTCCCTAAAATGAAATTCAGGACTTGTTAAAGTATTTGCTCAGGGAAAAGAAGAAGGCTACTCAAGTCTTCTCAGAAATGCTGTTTATTACAGTGAGCATACTGGAGTACAAAAAAAGAAGGTTCTGCAAAGCACTGGCAAATACCTGTCTGTTTGGCACTAGACAAGTATGGAGGAGGTTCAGCTGTTGGCTAGAATTGCACTGTGGGTATCTGGTAATCCTCATGAGTTAGGAATTGTTTTACTGTTGTCTGTTAATTTAATTTAGGTTGTTGATTTATCTTTAATCTCAAAGTGTCAGGAGTTTTGAGGTAGTTAATGTACCACAGAAGCAGTCTCACAGGAGAGAAAAGTGTGCCTCGTTACTTTTTCTCAGAAAAGTGTAAGTTATTATCAAGGAGTAAGACTCTTTAAAAGAATTAATGAAACAGTGTTTTCTTTATTAGATTAAACAATAGATTATCCAAGAGTTGTATCTGCGTGAGAAGTTGTGTTGGCACGCCTGAGTTTGTTTTGGCAGTGAGGAGCTGCTGTAGTGTTAAGCTTACCACTAAATAGACTTTACTTGTGTTCACTGGTAACTGTGACAGGAAGCTCCACTCAGTTTAATTCAGAGTAAGACTCAGTAAAACTGAAACAGCTTCAGGGCTCAAACAAAGGCGGATAATAAAAACTACTATTATTCTGAATTCTGGTTAGGACGGTGATGGTACTGTTTGGGTAACGAAATGCTGTGGGAATACATGTGGGAATACATAAAACTCAGGAGCGAGTAATGCTCTTAAGAGCTGTATCTACTGAAGCGGCAGGAGCTGAGCCAAGGGTGCCTCTTAGGTGTGCTGAGTCATCTGCTTAAACTGTGCCCTGACTTACTGTGAGCTGCTGCTGGGAGAGAGCAGTGTGAACTCTGTCCTGACGAAGCAGTATGTGATCTGGCCATGCTAGTGCACGTGGCTCCAAATAACATGTTTGTGGGAGAATTCGGTGTGTGTTTGGTACCTGCACCAGCAGGCTGCCTTGAAGAGTGTGCTTAATTTACAGGAAGGGAAATTTAAACTGAAAGCAGGAGAGTTTTCCTGTGTGTCATTGTGTGCGAAACTTGATGCCAGTGGATGTTGGAACAGAGTGTTCTGCATTTTACAAACATCTTTTTGTCAAAAGTTGTATCTGCAAAGGACATGTAGAAGACTCTGGTTGCCACAGATATAACACAGCTTGGACAGGAGGCTATGCCACCCCCCTGCATTGTAGTCGGGCAGAGTAGGAATTGTGATAAAGCTGTAAGTGGTTGTCCTGGTGGTTTATGGAATGATCATGTCTTTCTCTGAAGCACTGGCAGGGTCCCAGAGGAGACAGGTCACTGATCTGATTACAGCATGACATTTCCAGTCTGAGTTGAAGGATGGAATTTCAAGGATTTTTGCAGGGCTAGGGCGACCAGAAGAGAGGATAAATTTTTCCAGGTGGTTCTAGATGTGGGTAAAATAGCTTATGCAGGGCTACAGAGGAAGATGAGAGTTGCATGCAGGTATTTTATATTTTCAAACTGAGAACTAGCAAAACCAGTCTGTCTCTGGTTTTAGTGTAGTATTCAAGGTCTGTGTCTTGGGGCGATTTCATTGTTAATTGCACCTTTTTGTCTTCCAGTTTATGTACTGTGGATGTGTCCTTTTAGTTTTTTGCTTTCTTGGGTTTTGACATATCTGTTTTCTTTAATTATGCACAAAGAAGTGCGTATAGATGCACATTTTACAGTGTTAGAAGCTATTGAGTGTGAAATACTTAGTGAATTGAGGCTGAATTTAAAATGTCATATTAAGGGGAGGGTGGTTTATTTAAATCATTACATCATTTATAAATTTTTGCATTCTTAGCATTTTGCTCACCTCTGATACAATGCTGAAGAGAAACATTTTTAAAAGAAGCATTATACCTTAAAAGTGAATATGCTTTTCCTACCTTATGTGTACAAGGAAGTGTTCTCTTTCTGTAGTGATAATGGTTTCTGTAGCAGACAGTGATAATGAAACTGTCTTGTTTCCATCGTTTTATTGCCATTTATAATGGCTCCTGTTTAAAGAAGCTCTTTGAAGTTAGAGACTCCTTTTTTCCCAGTTATTTTCAAAGTCATAGCAAGTCACAAACCTTTGTACAAGGCATATATATCTTTTGCAGCTTCCATGACTTCTGTACATGTGTACCCCATTTGTATGCTTTGTGCCTGGGAGAGATTTACGTCGCACTTGGCTCTGCTTCCTGGTCTGAAGGTTGAAGATTTGGCAGGAAAACAGGACCATATATGTGGAAAGCTATGGCCCCAGCAGCAGTACTTGATTTGGTGCCAACCTGTGTATATGTGGCTCGTGACTCCTCAGTCCCTGTGATGTCATTCCCTGTGATGACATTTTTTTGTGGGACCAGAGGAATTCTGCAGTTTTGTGCTGATCTGCTGTGGAGACTTATTAGCAGCACAGGGTTTGTTGCTCCACCAGCTCTTCTTTTCTTCTGTGGGGAAAAGGTTGACAGCATCACACCAGTTAGCCATCTGTTCCAGCAGCTAGACTGTGCTCAGATGGATGACTTTCTGAGGTTTCTCACAGCTGTGTGTTCTGTCAGTGCTGTCTGTGGCCTTTCTTTGGCGTTTAGGCACCAGCACACAAGGGCAGACACTGCAGAGTCTCTGAGAGTTGTGGCTATGTGGAAGCTGTGCTTTCCTTGTTCCCCAGCCTTTTGAGACCTGCCTTGACATGGGATCATGGATGCCACTAATTAGTCCTTCCATCTCCACACTCCCCAGACTTCTCTTTCAACTGTTGAGTTTGTAAATAAATATGACCTATTTCATTATGCCAGAGTTACAGGTAGCAACAACAGGACTCTGTTTACTGTTCTTTTTCAGAATTAGTTAACTCATGTTAAGGTTGCATTCAACTCCTTTCTACCACTTCAGAGCTTGGTATAGTGGAGTCTCCATGTTCACATCTGGTTTCTAGACTTGATGGTACAGCTTCGTGTTAGCTTCTGGTTTTAAATCTCCTCAGTTAGTAAGAAACTGGTCTTTTCCTTAATGCTTGGTTAATAATCTGTTTTAAATAGATTGTTCAGTTTGTTTCTGAATTGCAGAGGAGGCTGGGAAGTTGTTGGTAGATATTTTAATGCAGTGTGGTCGAAAGGAAGCACTGTGTGATTCACCTCTTAAATTCTGAACCTCAAAAGACACTTCATAGCACAGCCATACATACAATAGATTTATCAAGCTCTTTGCAGAAGGGGGTTTTTTGTGGAGTTTTCGGGTAATTTCTGTTGCAGATTTGTTTTACAAAGAATAATTCTAGCTGGAATACTTTATAAAAAGTTTACTCAGTATGTAAGAGGGCAGGTAGTAAGCTCTAAGGCTTGGAAATCAAGTTCCTGGATGTTTCAGGAAGTTATCTCAGTGAAATAACTTAATCCAAATAAAATCTTTTATACTTCTATGGTGATACAGTAGTAATGGGAATGATTTGACTGTATGCTGACAAGATGGAAAAAACCAAGTGATTTGCCATTAAAGAAGTAATTTGGAAGGGGGAACCCTGGACAACCTTGACATCTTGTCGTTGTGCAATGGTGGTGGTAGGATTAACCACATGTGGTGCCTCTTCCTTGTATCACCTTGCCTAGTTCAAGGTGATAATTGATTTCTGATTGATTCCTTGTTGGCTGGGAACCAGAGGCTGTGTTGCATTGTACATTGTCTTTTGAAGAAAGAAATAATTTTTTTTCCTAGAATCATAGAGTATCCTGGAAGGGACTCGCAGGGATCATCATAGTCCAGCTCCTTTTCATTAGCTTTAGAGCTAAGCTTAGGTGTTTGATGAAACATGGCGAGAAGCTTAACTAGTAACTCTTTATTGTTTGCCTTGGCAAAATGATGTTAACTGTGAACAATCTTGCACTAACTTCTGGAAAAAAAGAGGCCTTTTTTCCAGAAAAAAAGGTGGCAGAGTCTCCATTTTAGCGTTAAATATTTTTTTTCTGTTTTAAAATGCCATGACTCTGAATTGCAGAAGTTCTAATTTGAAGTTTCTCTCTTTACCTTTAGAATTGAGATTTTAATTGTGAAGCTGTTTCTTAAGCTTAACATTTGATTAAAAGTTGCTATTTTCCTTATGTAAGAACTTTCTATCAGAACAGATACTAGCAAGGAAGTGTGCCGTCCTTGGTTGGAAACTGAAGCCAGTGGTGTGTGGGAAAGAGAAACTAACACATATAGGTGGTTGGGGTGGGTTTTTTGTTGTTGTTTTACTGCTTGATTTAGTAAAATTGGGTGTAAATCAGTGACTTGCACTTTCTTTTTCCTAACTCCACTTGCGAAAGTAAACCAGACATCAGAAATTATTTTATTACCAATTTTCTTTTTGATAATGATTTTTTCATATCACTTGATCTGTCTACTCTTTTATATTTCTCCTCATACGAGTTCTGCTTTCTTGTCTTCCATTCCCTTCTAATTAGTAGCATTTGATCCTCTCAGTATTTTGATTTGAAAATGCCAGGTAATAAAGACCTCCCAGCTTTTCTTCTATTATAGTTTTAGTGTGGTTTCTCAACAAATTAAAGATGTTGCTTTCACTGTCAATATAATCTCTAGGCAGGCAGTGAATGGTATAAATCAGGATTACAAAAGTTGTCAGTCATCCAGTCCAAAATGACTTCTAGAAGTGTTCCTCCAGCTTTTGAAGGATAGAAGTGCGTGGTGGGCAGACTGAGGGCAAGTTAGCAATGCTGAATTTTACCCAGGAGTACATACAGATTCCCAGGGTAACTGAGATGTATCTGGATGGATCCATGTGGTACCGTGCAGCTCAGTGCAGATCGGGTTGTGTGAAAGTGCTGTAGAAGCAGCACACAGTATCACATAGTGATGTGTGAGAGCTGTATTGCACAGTGTCTGACTGTACCCTGAGCCATTTATCCTATCCTCCTCGAGGCTAGGGCAGCTCACACGTTCCCAGAGTCATCATGTGCCAATCCAGAGCCCACTGGACTCTGAAGAAAGGTTGCTTGTAAGAGAGGCTTTGGATGAATCCTTGTCTAAGCAAAATTATTTAAATCTTACAATAAATATCATAAAAATTTGGATTAGTGGAATTCTTTTTTATTCACATTTTGTTGATGTTAACTGGCTCATTTATAAAGAGAGAATATGAAAACTAAAAGCTATTTAGTCTTTTAGCTTTGATGTGATAGTTACCTGTCTCGATTTTTTTTTTTTTTTTTTTTTTAAGCTGTATAACAGCAGAAACGGTTTACAGTGGCTTTTCCAGTGCCGGAGATTAGCTGGAATTAAAGCAAGTTGTGAGTCAGTCCTGTATTTAATGTCAGAACTGCACTCCTAGTTCAGCTATACCTCGATGAGTGGCATTTCCCTAGCACAAAGGAACTCACGTGCCTGTTCCAGTACAGAATGCTAACTTTGTGTTTCTGCTTTCTTCTAGGTTATGTTTCACACTATGTGCTGACTGTCTGTACTTGGAAAAGATATTTAAAACCAAACAGACTTTTTTTCAAAGATTTTGATTCCAGTGGAATCTGTGCTTTAGATTTTTGTCTTGTCAATTAACTCCTGAAGCAATGCCTGTACAAGCTCCACAATGGACGGATTTTCTCTCCTGCCCGATTTGCACACAGACTTTCGACGAAACAATCCGGAAGCCCATCAGCTTGGGTTGTGGCCACACTGTCTGCAAGATGTGCCTCAACAAGCTCCACCGTAAGGCATGTCCCTTTGACCAGACCACTATCAACACGGACATTGAACTCCTTCCTGTGAACTCAGCCTTGCTGCAACTCGTGGGTGCTCAGGTAGCCATGCTCTTTATTTTTTTAAATGTTTCAGTGTTTTCCTTCTTTTAGGAGTGGGGCATGATAAAGAATATGACACTGAGTAGGCATGTGAAGAGTAGGCATCTACCTTTTTGTAGATGTCTACCAGAAGTAGTAAAAATGCCTGGAACAGTAGTTGAAATCTTGATTCTTCTGGTCACTGACTGTGATTTTTGTTATATCTAAGTCAGTGTAGCCATGGGTTGCGACCAGAATGGGTTTTTTGTGTTTCCTTCTTTCCCTGACTCTTACCTGGCTGTGCTCTGCCAGAAGTATGAACTGGATCAGTGAGATTTTGTGGGAAGCCATTCTTCTGTGGTAGGTTGTGTGCTTTACTATATTCACCCTATGAGAGCTGTGGTTGGTTGTCCCAAAAGCAGAAGGGGAGTGTTAAGGAAGTGGGACAGACCCCTCTGGCAGCAGCCTTTTTCCAGCCTTATTTGAAACTGTGCAATGGAAGTAGAACTTCCTGAGCTGACATATTACTCTAAATCCTTGTAGGTGATTGGGGGAAGCCTGCTTGAGACTCCCCTTTTTGCTGGACTGGTGAGGTCAGTTGAAGTGGTGACCTGATGGGGATGAGTGGCACTGGTACCGACAACAGCCCCAGGAAAGGGGCAGGGATGTGTGGAAAGCAGGATCACCCTGTTCAGTTGCAGCACAGACTTCAGTTTGCATAAGCTTATCAATGCTAGGTCACTGGCAGTTTCCTGTGACCCACACCTCCCAAGGCTGAGCAGGATTGTGGACTTGGGAGAGGAGGGACAATCGTGTCTAACTTCTGAGTGAGGAATGAAAATATAGATGGGATGCAGTTACCATAGGGGGCTATAGTTTTATTTTGTTCTGCTTCAGCGTTTGGACTTGGTAAAATTGAAGGCAGCAGAAAATTCAATGAGATCCATAGTTCAGGGAAAAGGAAAAAATTGTGGAAGAGCTGTAAAAGATGTGGAGGGAAGAAAGCTACTCTTATCTTGCTTTTTATTAGGTACTGGGACTTAGAGCTCCAGACATGCTTTTGCCACTTCTTAATTTATCAAGTAGTATGGGTAGTTTGTTGTTTTTCTTTTGTGGTGTATGGCATAGAGGTTATTTCAGAAGCTCAAAATCAAATGGTGTTTCTGGCTGAGCTAAGTGACTCATCCTGCTCTGCAGGAGGAGGCAGTGAGATTGTGCACTCCCAATTCTGTGATATGCTGCCATCTTTGAAGAGTTTCCAAGCAGTGTGAAATCTGTGGGTGATGCCATAAATAAATATTGTCATTCTCTTTCTTCCTTATATCTTCTTCCTTCTTCTCTGAAGTTTTTTGAATAGTTTCACCTGCATCTGAATGTCCATACTTGCCATAAATGTATTTTTTTTCCCCTTGCATTTTTTTGGTTGGTTTGTGTGCATTTGTTAAGCTATATGAGAAGCTGTATGAAAGCTTCAACTTGACCTTTGCCTGAATTAAAATTTCCATGAAAACAAGATCCTCTGGAATGAGATGGAAACCCACCCTTTGTATAGGTAACTGAGAATTTTATTCTGGTTTTCCTAGTTAGCCAGACAATTCTCTCATTCATATGTGTGAGGTATGAAGAAGGAAGAAAGGCTTTATAAGTATGGTGTTTGTCTTGAGAGCACTCTGAACTCTAGGTTCTGACTTTGAACTAATGACATCATTTTGTGCTCCTTTTTGTATCTGAGAATATTGTGACCAAAATTCACAGGATCTTGTTTCATGATAACCTTAAAGCTGTAAGTGCCATCAAAAGAGACCCCCCCGACCCCCCCATTCTTTGCCTCCCGTTCCTGCTTGTTTGCTGCTCCCAGCATTCTGTTACCTGTAACAAGAATCATGGATCCTAGTGGGTTATTTATTGCTGACAAACTTTGCCCTTAAGAGAAGTTTGATCTGCCTTCCCTGCCAGCTCCTAATGTCAGTGAGCATGTGAATGAAATCAGTGTTCAGTATAATTCACTCTCCTTTCCCTTGCCTTTTCTTTCTTGGCAGCTGTTGTAATGTTTATCAGACTATGGACTACTAGAAAATAAGTACAATACTTTGCTGTGAAGGACAGGGAAACAGTTGATATTTTCTGATAGATGGTCTAAGGCCATTTAAAAAAAATCTTTTTACAGATAAAGGCTTGGTTAAGGACAAATTTTTAAAAAATGGTACTTCAGAGAAACTAGTGATTTTGAACTGTGTCCCATTAAGAGAGTGTGCTCTTTTGGTCAACGAAAATGGTCTGTTAGCAGCAATCTAACTTTCAAAGCATGAGTAGTGTCAGCTTCGGTTGAAACCAATTCAATTTTCTTTTTCCCCTTCCTGGTTTAGTTTCAGGGGCATGTATGTGTCATTAGTGTCCCTTAATCTCCAACAAATCTCTGTACACCTTAACCTGAGTCCATGGAGACATGCAATACTTTATTTATAAATACTAAATTTAAAAAAAACAGGTTTCATTTTAGAAGGAAATACAGTAGTGCACAAGTAAAGCTTTTATCTGTGAGTGGGAAGAACAATTTGTTCTTTTCCCTTTGGGGTGACTTCTGAGGAATTCACACATGGAGAGTGTTAAGTGTTTTTTTGCTGGAGGCAGAGGAGGAGACCAGGCAGTTTAAAGAAACAAATCTGTTCTGCCACGACTGGCAGCAATGGCGGGATTCCAGGGCAAGTCACTTTGGCTTTTTAGCAGGCACAGCGGGTGATATAAGCAGGACTGTACTTCTGGGGAAAATGTACTAAATTCGTCACACAGTCACCTGGGAAAGCAGTAACCTATTTCTCTGACAACAGCATTCTCTCTCTGAGTAGATTTTGTCACTTCAATGGTGAAAAGAGTTGGTTTCTTACTTGAATTAGACTCTCAGTTTTCCCTCTCCCCACCCCTTTTCAAAAATGAAACCTGTTGCCCACGTTATAGCCACCCTTGATGTGAAAATTGACTGTTGCAGAGACTCAGATTTCTACCTGCTCCACTCTAGCATGGTACACATCAATGGTGATCACAGGGGCTGTTCTGGAAGGCAGTGGTCATAGAATCCCAGAACAGCTTGGGTTGGGAGGGACCTTAAAAGCCATCTCATTCCAACCCCCTGCCATGGGCAGGGGCACCTTCCACTAGCCCAGGTTGCTCCAAGCCCCATCCAGCCTTGCCTTGTGCACTTCCAGGGATGGGACATCCATAGCCTCTCTGGTTGGGTAGTTCAGACCATGTCTAGATAAATTCAGTTACATAAGTTGAGGGGGGAGAAGGTTTCATAAGGGGAAGATAAGAATTATTATTCCTGGGAGAGCTGGAAATAGCTGAGCCCCTGAGCAGGAACTTTGCATATTGTGAGGGGAGATACAATGGCCTTGAACACAATCAACAAGATGTTCTTCCTATACCTTGCTTCTTAGGCTTCATGGGTAAAGGAATCCCTTAAGTCTGTTCTGTGGGAATAAGGTTTTGAATTTCAGCTATTCAAGCATCCACATATTACTCACTAAATGCAACTATTTCAAGTGTTCACCCGGCCAGTGTTTTGAAGGAACATAATCATGGATCTGTCATCTAAGCTCTTCCCTCATGTTTTTTTAACCCATGAAACAGCAGCATGCGCATTCCAAGCAGGTGACATAGAGTGGCAGAAATGCCTGTGGTGCATTAATTTCTGTCGTAGTCTCCTGCTGTACATGATAAATACAATTCTAGACATTAGGCAATGGAATTGTACATGATGAGAGACCGGGTGGAGTGATCTTAACTCACAGCCCTTTCAAAAGGGGAAGATTGCAATTGCAGAGCTATTAGAGGCATGTTTGATAATTTTTTATTGTAACTTTTGGTGAAACTAAGTGCCGCAAAAGAGAAGTCATCTGAAAAAGTTGTCCTTAATGTAAACTTTTGAGGAACTGAGGATGGTAGGCTTTAGAGTTTGTTTGGGTTTTTTTGGCAGGAAGCAAATCATCCATTCGCAGGGAAGGGCAGGGAAATACTGGTAGAAACAGTTTTCAAACCAGACAAAAAGGGGTTTGGTCTGTTTAACGTGTTTTCATTCTGTGCAATTAGATGTCTAATGGTAATAACTGACAACTCAAGCTGACTTCCTTCATCAAATTACACTTAAATCACCAATTCAAAATCACTGCCTGGTATGAGATGATGCTTTAGCATTCTTTTCCGGTCCCTGTCCTCATGCTGTCATAACCTGTCTCTTCCCACAGCCACAAGTTATGCTGATGGGTAGCATTCCATTGCCAGGATAACTTGCAGTCATTGCCAAGGCAGATGCATGGAAAACCATCACAGATTTAAAGCAATTAAACATCTGAGATCATTTTTCCTGTCTTGCTCTCGTCCCCCTTGGGAGGTGTTGATTACATGATGTGAATATATTTGCAGTGAAAACTGTGATAAGGGTGATGTCTGAGAGAACGGAATATGGAATGAGGATGAAAATAATGAGCTCACTCTGTGGGGCGTCTGTTCTGAGGCTCTTGAGAGGCGTTGTAAACAGTAGTGACCATAGGGTCATGCATGTTATTAAAAGGATATTTTGCAAAGGGGAAGTGAAAATGCTTTGGAGTTGAATTATTTCTCAGTTGTCCCTCAGCGATTCCACAACAGAGACAAAATGAAAATTCACATTTCCTGTGACTTTTATGAATTATGTCTTTATGATTTTTCTCTTGGTAGATGCTGTTCTTACGATCATTCTAATCCTAAAATATTAAAATAAATCTTAGAAGTGCATGTAATAGAACCAGCAAAAGGAAAATTATTTGTGAATTTTATTGTGAGTTGCATTGCATGAGTGAAGGTGAAGTGTGTGTGTGTGTGTGTGTGAGAAATAAATTCTCTTTTCCTGATCACTCCTGAAATCACAGAAAAAGCACATTGTTTTACTGTTCAGTACTACACTTCCTCCAGCTTCAGACAAAAGTTTAATCTCTTTTGGGCTTATTTTGCAAACAGTACAATTGTACAAGGTATTTAGAGTTTTACGTTGAAGCTTCACTTGAAAAAGGAAGAAATGGGAATGATATGCAGATAGTGTTGAATAGCCTGATTAGCTCTTGGAAGTTTTTTCTCTGCCAGCTTTTTCCGGAGGGAGGGAGAAGCTTTCTGTTAGTTGCCTAGACAGTCCTTGTGTCTCGCTGGTGGAGTTGTGCTGTGTCTGGCATTCCAAACCACTGCTCTGAATGTGTGCTAAACCCACTTCAATTCAGGGTCGAAATCCAGGGCTGAACACGGCTTCCTGTCCCTCGTCTGTTGCGAGCCCCCTTTGTCTGCTGGGGGTTGCGAGGCCGTAGTTGTATTTTGGGTTGTCGCCGGTGCCAGATGGAATGCTTGCAGGGGCAAGTAGGAATTTGCACAAAATCTATGACAGCTGTAAGCAGGGCAGGGACAGCGCAGTGTCTGGGCACATATGCTTGGAGTTGTGCCGTTTGCTCAGTCAGCCAGTTCTGCTCTGTAACTCCCCTGGCAGAAGCAGACTGCTAAAATGGCAGTGCCCTTGCAAAGGAGGTGTGGAATATTCTGCTAACATGCAAGCAAATATTGAAGGAGTTAATAATTGTTTCCCAAATCCCAAGAAAATGCAGTCGAGATGAGGCTTTTGTGACAGTTGCAGCTGACCTGATACAGAGTTGCAAAATCTCCTTTTACTGAAAATGTTCTTGCTTACAGACACAAAAACCCCTTAAACCCAAAATCAAAAATACCCTGAACAAACGCTGGCCCAAAATTAAAACCAAAAACCCACAGAATGTCACAAGTTAACTGCAGTCAGTGGAAAGTATCAAGGCTAACCTTGTTGTCTTGGTGTGATTGAACTTGAGTTTGGTTTTCCCTTTAGTAGGAATGAAAACCTGGACCACATCCCTAACTTATGTTAGTTTTCAGATGGTATTAACTACGTTAGTTGCAGCTGATATGCTGCACTTTTCTTTGTTGCCTGCTGTAAAAGAAAGATAGTAACTTTATTTTTCTCTGTCTGTCAAATGAGCAACTTAGCAGAGTCTGAGAAGTGTGATCATATGGCTGAAACATTACTTTCTGTTAAAATCTGTAGGAAAGCTGTTCACACTGGTCATGGCATTCATGTGTGTGTGTGTATATTTTATATGTATTACCTGCTTTTATTTGGTGTTGCCATCATAATGATGCTCTTGCCGTAGCTGGGTAGCACATGAAGGTGAGCTGGTTTTTAGCTGTATTTAACTGAAGCATTAAGGGCTTTTGCTTTTAGATTGAAGGCCTGGGTTGGTCCCTGTAAGCAGCTATGTAGGATTAGCATGCTGTTACTGCCACTGGAATAGGGATTGACTTGGAAATAGAAGTCTGAGATCTGTTTGCACTTTGACAGCAAATGCAAAAAGTGCTTGTGTTTAGTCTTCTGAGAAATTCCAGTCCTCTGTACTGTCATATTGGGTTGACTGCTGAATAGTGATGTTGAGAATTGTTGGTACAGTACTATAATGCACCCTCAAATTTGCTTAAAGCTTTAAGAATTTACCAAGAGGAAAGTATAAACAAGGGATGGTCCAAATCCCTTGAAAAAAATCCTGATTTCTGGTAAATATCAAAGAAGAAAGAAATGTCACCTGACAAAAAAACCACACAAAACAGAAAAACTCCAAGAATGTAACTGCCTTCTATTGTCAGATAAATACTCGTGGGATATGTTCATATGCACTACATAGGGTAACTTGGTCTTGCTGCTTTCTAATTGGGTCTAGTCAGAATAGAGTGTCTTAGCGTATTTGCTGCTAAGTCTTTTTCCCACTAAGTAGCTGCAATCACTTATCCTTGGATGATTTTAGAGCTGTGAGGCCCTAGATACAAATTTGTACTTACCAGCAGACCACTGTTCTCCTCATTTATTTCTTTTCTTTTCCCTGAGTTTTTTGGCCAGTCAGCTTGGGGATGTTTCAATGTGTGCTATTTTAGCCAAAGTTTTATAGTTACAGGAAGTGCCAGGTTAAGCCTTCTGCTTCTAGTTCCTGTCAGCCACTAAATAAAGGAAGTCTACTAAACATAAATTCTCTGTCTTTTTGTTTTCATTTTCACTGAGGTTTTTTGTATGTTCTTTGTTCAGTAAATGAGCTGAAAAATTGCTTTATAGAAAAAATGCAGAAGGGGAACAAAACAGGAAATGCTTGATAGTAATAAGTGTTTATAAGAATTGTTGTCACTTATTAATGCATATTCATGTTAGATGTACATGTCATCTCTCTTCAGGTTCCTGAGCAGCAGCCGATTACTTTATGCAGTGGAGCTGAAGATACCAAGCATTATGAGGAGGGCAAGAAATGCGTGGAAGAATTGGCATTGTACCTCAAACCACTCAGCAGTGCGAGAGGTAGTTCCTGCATTGCTTCCTTGGAGAATGAAAGCAAGAAACAAATACGATGCAAAGCAAACTATCCAAATTATTAGTTAGTATGTTTGAAAAGTGGATGTAAACCTAGATTAGAAACAAATTGAAACAGATTTCCTAAACATTAAGGTTATGTTTTCATGGTGGGGAGGGGGGTGTAGAATTGGAAGGTGTCAGAATTAATTCTGAGAAATGGCTGAGGTGTTAGGCCAAGGTGTTTGGGCCATGGTGTAGTGAGTTGAGACAAATTTTGGTTTGATCTCTGCAGAGCAAGTAAAATTAGATAATTTTGCCTTTCTTTTTTTTCAGTTCTGCTTTGTGATAACTGCAGTAATGCAGCTGTTCTGTAGAGGAGGAATAAACTGAAATGGGAAAGTTACTGCATATAAGATAGATAAGGAAAATGATAAGTAATACTCTGCTTAGACAAGGTCATGTGCAAGAGCTGAGTCAATCAGTAATTCTAAGTTAGCAAATCTGCACTGTGTTCGAGAGGATGGATTTTATATATGTTACATGTGCTTGACTTGGACAGTCTGTCAGTCAGAGTAGTGGACTTGAGCGTCGTGGGCATCAGGTTTTCAAAACAGAATTTTTGCAAGAAGCTGTCCAAGTTTTTTGTTACCAGTACTGTATGATAACAGTGTCACTCTGGGTAGCAGTGGCTCAGTGAACAAGCTCTGGCTTCAGAGCAAATGCAGCATGGCAGCTGTATGTCTAGGGAGTCACTCCTACCTTTAACCTGGATTAAGTGGCTCTCAGCGCGTTTGTGAATCAGAGTTTTGGCACATAATTCAACACCACCCAAACAGTTTAGGACGCGTCTAAGCTCTAGACCAAAACAGTGGAAGATACCACATGTAGGCAAGAAACAAAATGTGTTGTGAAAGCAAACAAACGTCCAAGTGATCCCTGAAGTCCATTAATAAGGGATGAACTGGGAATCTGGAATCTGTATAGGAGGGTGTGGGACAAACTTCCAACATGGTGAAAGGATTCATAAGAGGTTCCACCTTCTTAAAGAGCCAGATCAGTCAATCACAAGACTTAAAACCTGTGGGGAATCTGACTCCCAGGAGACTGTTTTTATTGCCAAGTGAAACAAACGGGCAGAAATGAACTTTAGCTATGCCTAGATTAGTGTTCCATTTGACAAAGTGGGCACCAGGAGAGCCAGGTTTGCACTTGTGCAGTACGGTCACTGGAGGCTCGCACAAGGAGAGGAATATGAGGTAATTTATTTTTCTGTTTCATTTCGTTTTGAAGGTGTGGGTCTTAACAGTACTACTCAGAGTGTGCTGAGTCGTCCCATGCAGAGGAAACTTGTGACATTAGTCCATTGCCAGCTGGTGGAGGAGGAAGGGCGGATCAGAGCAATGCGTGCAGCACGGTCGCTGGGTGAAAGAACAGTCACTGAGCTCATTCTGCAGCATCAAAATCCTCAGCAGCTCTCTTCCAACCTCTGGGCTGCAGTGAGAGCCAGAGGCTGCCAGTTCCTTGGGCCAGGTAGGTAATGCCACAGCAGCACTGCTGTACTAGAAGCAGTTTATAATTGAGCCATTGATAAATGGCTGTCCAATTGTCCAAGTGATTTTATTAGGCAGCAGCTTAATTTCTTAATAGTGGTCTTCAGAATTGCTTATGTATCTGTTGGGCTGCTGTCATGGGTTTTCTCACATTTTTAATGCTTTTGCAAGTGTTCTGTAAAATTCAGCATAGGTGTCCTTTGGTTGTGTCATAATATAAATGAGAAGTAGTTTCTCCCTTCCTATTCCTTGAAGTAAGATTTTTCTAGAAAAAATAAGCTTACTAAGGGGACTGGCATGGCTTCATTTCCTTCTTTAGGGCAGTAAACATACAAAGCAGTCATGGGGATAGATTTGTTACAGTTATATGTACACGTTTTTAAGAAGTTACGCACCTAAAAATTAAATCCCTTTGCTTAGAATACTTAAAAAAAATTGCTTAAAATAAAAAATGAAGTCTCATTAATGAAAGTATAAACTTCACTTGTTGAGTCTTAAATATGAAGCCAATTTCTTGAAGAAAAAGCAGTGAAGCTTTTCCCCACTGTGACAGATGAAGACTGACTTTGAGATACTAACCTTTGTACCACTTCAGGGGAGAGAGAGGTTTGTTACACAGCAAAATAGTGCTGCTGCAACCTGGTTGATTTGTGTGGGCATTCAGGTTTTTTTACCTGCATGGGAGTGAACCTTTCTCTTCCTCAGCCTGTCAGCTTTTTCTTCTGGGATAAGTGTGGGACATAGGTAATACACTTTGAAAACTCATATTAATGATCAAGAGATGTACAGACAGGAACAAAGAAGTCTTCATATCAGATGATACTCAATATAGTTGAAATAATAATAAGAAATAATGGTAAAAAGTCCTGTTTTCCCCAGTCACAGTCTGGGAATCTGGAAAGGTTCCTTCTCTCTTTGCCCTCCTTTTTTGCTCAACTCCCTCTCTTCTCTGTGGATTTGTGTGTCTGTTAAGGGGAGTGTTAGCTGTTCACCCGGTTGTAGGAGAACAAGAAACTGCAGAAATCTTTCTTTGGGCTTCTGTCATCCTTTGTCTCTTTTTGCATTTTCCCTGACTCTCAGCAATGCAAGAGGAGGCTTTAAAGCTGGTTCTGCTGGCTCTGGAAGATGGATCTGCTCTGTCACGAAAGGTCTTGGTTCTCTTTGTGGTGCAGAGGCTGGAGCCACGATTCCCTCAGGCTTCCAAAACTAGCATTGGGCATGTTGTCCAGCTCCTTTACAGAGCCTCGTGCTTCAAGGTATGAAGAAGAGTCTGCTTGGAGATTTCATAACGCTATGAAGACCATTGGTTTTCACTTTGAATTTTCATTGTCCTGTAACGTTAAATGTACCTAAAAATAGGTGTGGTTATAGAAAGTAACGCTCATTAAGTTCCACATGAATTTACAGAGTTCTTTGCCATACAGCTGTGATGGCATCGTAGGCTGAAACAGCAACTTGAAGCTGTAAAGTTAAGTTTTGCCTCTGTCCAGTTTAATAGATGCATACTTACCTCCTTAGAAGTGGCTTAAAGCTGGAAAATCCGTAGTTCTGTTAATTAAGTTATGGTGTGGTTAGAATCAAAGAAATATGAGACTTTTGGGTGTCAGAGTTGTATGAAGAGAACTTAAGCTGCTTAATGTACTTTACAGTATTTAATGCTCTGTTACTAGGTACTCAGTTTAAATGTCATTCACTTTTGCTAAACGAGTAGGAAACTGCATTGTTTTTGCTAATTGTACCATCAAACAAAATTCTGCAATGTAAACAAAATACCTTGATTGAAGGTGTGGATGCTGTCGTTTAGGAAGTGTGACACTGACCAATATGTGAGCCAGAGTCCAAGTTAATGATATTTTGTATCCACTTTATAATGAAGAGTGTGTTATTTTAGTAGGAACAGGTGTCCACTGAGTAGTGTCGTAGTTGGTCTTAGTTTGGGACAAGGACTCAGTTGCTGACTGAAGATGTCGCTTGCCTCAGACTTCACATAACCTTGGGCTTATCCTGCATAATTGTATTTGGCTTGTTTCTCCTTGCTAGGTGACCAAGCGAGATGAGGATTCCTCCCTGATGCAACTGAAGGAGGAATTTCGAACCTACGAAGCTCTGAGAAGGGAACATGATTCCCAGATAGTTCAAATAGCTATGGAAGCAGGGCTGCGCATTGCACCAGACCAGTGGTCCTCGCTCTTATACGGAGACCAGTCCCACAAATCCCACATGCAGAGTATCATTGACAAGGTAAAGCCACCTAAAATCAGCCCAGTCCACCTTGTTTGCAACTGTAGGAGATTTAAATGTTCGTAATATTGAACTTATGGATTGTGCCCACGTGGACTCACCCATTAACCATTTGCCCTCTTATTTCAAAACCTGTTATGCCCTAAATAATTAAAATGTATATTTGTAACCTAGTGAATCTTGCTCCCTCTGCCATCCTGCCATTTCTTGCTACTTTTTTCTGCAGATGGGAAGCCACAAACTTAGCTACACAATTGGGATGTGACCTTTATGAACAGTTGATAAGTGCCAGTATAGTGACAGAGGTTAATGGTCCACGTTTCCAGGCAGGAAGTTAGTGCATAAGTTGAAAAAAAAAGTGAGTCCCCTAGTCTAAGTAAGACAGAGAGGTGAAAGCACATTTCTTAAATAAAATCCTTTACCTCTGGAAATGCCCAGATCTCTCTGTGTTTAGAAGCAACATAGGATAAATAGACTTTTAAATTAGGGGACTCCTATTGTAAGTGCCTAAGTTAGGTAGGAAGTACTGCACCTGGTTGGATGGTTATGAAAGCTGTGCAACAACTGCTTTGACTGCTGTGCAGGAGGATTAGCTTTAAGATCAGTCTGTTGTGTATTTATGCCTTTGCCCACCTTTTCAAGTGTCCTGTCAAACATCTCCTGAAGGATCTAGGTAGAATTCAAGGGTTTTAAATACTGGAATTGTGTGATGTTAGTAAATGGAACATTGCTACCTATCTTTTCCTTCCACCATCTTGTTCTTTACAGTCTGCTTGCTGTACTCAGTTTAAAGCAGGGTACAAACCTTTTGGTTTGGGGATTGGAGATATTAGATTCTTCAGAAATCTAAATTAAATGGTTTCTAACATTGCCCATATTTTTTCTGGGTGGCAGCACAACACAAAAGAAATGGGTTTTATTGCTAGAAATAATACCAGCCTTTATTTTGTCTATTTAGAGCTGTATTTTAACCTTTAATGTCAAAGAATTGTGCATTCTTAATAGAAAGGGTTCACTGGAATGGGCTTGTGTGAAAAATGTTTTACTCCAGTTTTTGGAGACAGTTCTTGTGAGCTTGTGGAGCAGCCTTCAGAAACCGTGAGTATTGCTTTGCCTGTAGAAAGTTAATTATGATAATTTTTTTAAGTTGCAGACCCCAGCCTCGTTTGCACAGAGTGTTCAGGAATTAACTATTGCTCTTCAGAGAACTGGAGATCCAGCTAACCTGAATCGTCTTCGACCTCACCTAGAGCTCCTGGCAAATATTGATCCCAGTCCAGGTAATTCTGAGCTTAACACTGTTCAAGGATTGAAAGCTGATCATACGGGAATGTCCTCTTGACTCATCAACTTAAGAGTTTGGGATTCCAAAGTAGAATTTTGATAAATTGAATAGAGAGAAGCTGGGAAAAAGTCAGTTTAGACAAGAAAGGTTTGCTATCCTACAGAATTTAGTATTTTTCTTGTTGGTATATAATTCCGCAAAGGTGGGAAAGAGTCTGGGAAGGGGAAAGTAGTTCAAAAGAATGTAACTGGGAAATAAAACCTAAGCTGTAGACAGAGGAGGGAAAGATAAAAATTGTTGAAAAAGTCAGCAGTGCTGTGAGCCTGGACCCACCTGAGGGAGAAGGGAAGGGACAGAACAGAGTGCTGTGGCTGAAGTTTTATTTTATACCTGCTAAAATATGTAAAATCAATTTTATATATGAAAATAGTATGAAGATACAGGCTACAACTTCAGGAGATGAAAAGTTGTACTTCTTATTTGTGTTTAAACAAACAGAAGCTAAACTTCCCTTTCCAGTGAGGACCAGTTGTACTTCACAGCTAAAGGAGATGTAATACTTTCTTCCCAAATGTTTCATACTGAAACAAGTTGGGGACAAACCTGTGGACTGCAAATTTGTTAGCAAAATACTGATATGGAAAGTGGCATCACTGATAGTCTCACTGGGTTTCAGTAGCCAAGTCTGGTCTTGCTGGTTTTTTTCTGTGTGGTTGAGTTGCTTCCCTGCTGTTCTCTAGGCAAGGTGAAATACCTCTGGATGAATTTGGTCCTTGTCAGCAGAATAGAATGTAATTAATTGTGCTAAAGATCTTGAAAGGCACTTTGAGGTCCTGTGCTTGGTCGCAGAGTGTGCAGGCACATGGTGGGAGTGTCAGATGCTGGAACAGATTCAAAAAATTGGAAAAGTAAATTGGCTAAAAAAAAAAGGTACTCCTGTAGAATTGAGGCAGTACAATTTATTCACAGTGTTTTAGGTAGTGGGCTTATACATAGATTTGCCTTGTGATGTTTATTCCACACGAGAGAGAGAGAGGGGTATCAATTTCTGCTGCTGTTCCATGTCTTTGCCTG
Source organism: Atrichornis clamosus (assembly GCA_013400975.1). Classification (NCBI taxonomy): domain Eukaryota; kingdom Metazoa; phylum Chordata; class Aves; order Passeriformes; family Menuridae; genus Atrichornis; species Atrichornis clamosus. Next base: position 58,858 of record WBMZ01010929.1, on the reverse strand, counting down.
TGTGCTTATGCCAGCAATAATGGTATTTGTACGGAATGATTTTACCTCCAGGAGTCTGAAAGCAAAGAGGAATTTTGAACCTGATGTTTTTCATGATGTGAAAAGTTTGTACAGTGCATTTACTCTGGAGTTCTTGGGAGATGTGAAAGTTCTTGTAAAAGAAAATAATTTGACATGCTAATAGTTTTAGTGGCTCATTTGGTATTTTGTGCTGTTCAATCCTGAGTTTATACATACTTCTATTCTCTTAAGAGGTAAATATGCCAGAATGAAGGTGCTGAATGCTTTTTATCTACTGATAAAATATTTTTGATAAAACACTATTTATGAACTTGTTTAGTCAAGTTTTGTGATACTGATGGGGTTTTTTTGTATCTGTTCTTGGAAAATTCTTCTGACTTTTTATATTCTGTGTTTGTTGTCCATGCAACAGATGCTCCACCTCCGACATGGGAACAACTGGAAAATGGGCTAGTTGCTGTGAGGACTGTGGTTCATGGCTTAGTTGATTATATTCAGAATCACAGCAAAAAAGGAACAGATCAACAACAGGTAAAAGCTAAATTATTTCAGAATGTGTACCCCCAAGTTTTATTGGCTGTATCCTATGGTAGAGGCTTGCTAATGCCATCTGGAAAGATTTGGTTTGACAAGGAGCTGATTTGAAAACATCACTGCTGGGTCATATTTATCAAAAAAGAAACAAGAAAGGAAAAAACCCAAAACAACATATATTTCCCCCAAAACCTGTTGAATTAATTTTCACACCACACTCACATGAAAAGAGAACAGCCTGATCCAGCTGCAGGCTTAGGGAAATGAATAACAGCCCTCCTAAGTATAGGATGGGGAAGAGATGCTGGGATGCCACTGTGATCTGTGGGAATTTCATTGGATTTGTTTTAATGTGACATATTTCAGTGAGCTGGCCCCCTGTTAATGAAATTATCCTTATACCTGTGCTTAATGGTCTGTCAAGTTTGAAGATTTCAGAATACTTCATGTGAAGGTGCAATCCAAGTTCTTGAAACAATTTTTTTTTGCTTCAGCAATGAAATTATGTTGCCAAATATTATATATTAGTTTATCTCATAGTTACCTTATCACACATTCCTTTGATCTCATTTTGTTTTGTAGCCCAGTTGATGTAAATGCTCACTGCTGCTGAAAGACAGAGCTACCTCTCCCAGTCCCACTCCTCCCTTGCTTTGTCATTCATCATTTTGGAGAGCAGGTTTGGGGAGCTCAACTAGTAGAAAGATTATCTCTGCCAAAAAAAGGGGCAAAATTAAGGTGAATTATGTCTGCTGTTTCACCTTTTTACATTCTTTGAGGTGGATGATGAGCACTGTCACCAGCAAAAGGAAAAGCAGTGGGAATGCACAAATGGGAATCAGGGAGGGGAAAAAGAGTTGAGAGTTTTTCTTGTGGAGAGCCTGTGGCCTAGACCTGGTACATGCTGTGCTGCTTGGAAGGGAACCTGGAGCCTCCCAAGTGGGAAAGGGGTGTCTGCTGAGCACTGGGTACAGTTGTGTTACCTGGCAGCAGTGACCAGTAAAAGGCTGTGCAGCCTGGGTTCACCCTGTCTGGGTCTTCTAACTACAGTAGGAAAAAGAAAAAAAAAATCAGTTTGCAGGTGACTTCTTAGAGATATACACCTTTTGGCTGAGCTTCTCAGAAAGCAGGAGTTGACTTTTACAGACCTTTCCCTTGGTGAGAACTATTGATAGGGTATTTCTGATTATTGTGGTAATTTTTTCATCTTGTATCAGGTTTGTCCACTGAACTGCGTCCGAAAATGTACAGCTGTGTTCCTTTCAAGCTCTCTAGTAAGGAGTTTGAAAAAAGTGTTGTAGAAACCTGATAGTGACTTAGTTGTCAAAATACCTACTCTTGAATCTGTTGGTTCTGTTGAATAACCAGAGTACTTCAGTCATTTATTTTACATTAGGTACTCCTGAACCGTACAAATTTGAGGAATTATCAACAAACATCAGACCTTGAATAAGATGATACATTCAGCTTGGTTAAGTGCACTTTAATGTTCAGGTATTTCACCTGGTTTCTTTAACCTTGTCAGCCCCCTCAGCACAGCAAGTACAAGACGTACATGTGCCGAGACATGAAGCAGAGAGGAGGATGTCCCCGGGGGGCCAGCTGCACCTTTGCACACTCACAGGAGGAGCTAGAAAAGTAAGTGTACCTCTGGTAGTAGAAATCAGTCCTGTCTTTGCTTCTTCTTGTCTTTAAGTGTTATTTGTCATATCTAGGAATGAGAAGAGCAGGTATAACCTGGCTGTTAAACTAGCAAGAAATAATGTGATAAACTTGTAACAGTCACCTCTTAGGTTTTGGAGCTGCTTGTTCTTCCATACAGGATACTTGGCTTTGTTCAGCAGTAGTGCAGCTCTGAAAGTTTGATGTTACCCCAGTGTTACCGAGGTTTTTGGAGGTGGACTGTTTTCCTTACTTAGGTGTGACTAAACCTACTGCATGACTGATTCACAGTGGTTGTTATTTGGGGGTGCTTCCCATCTTCCCTTTGTATTCAGGTAGGTTGCTGGCAGTTTTCCGAATGTAAGGAATGTGTTGCTAGCTTTCCAAAGAGCTAAAAAGGAGCTTTCCAAGATTTTTTCCTGCAACAGTTATTCTTTGTGCAATCTGTGAGAAGGTTTCATGCAGTAACCTTCAACTGGTTACATCAATTGTTGCAGAGTTAAAAAATGGTCATATCAAGTCTGCAGTAAATAATCTACATCCATTACAGATTTAGAGGGGCTACCAGTTAGGCAAGAGCAAGATGCTGTCATTCCGCAGGTTGGTTTTTGGGTTTTTTAAGTAAAATGGATTATTTAGGAATTAAAAGAAATAAATACAGTGTATTTTATGTAGTATATTGTTTCTTACTTTTTGGGCTAAAACAATTCATGTTTTTCAAAGAAAAGGTGCTTTTTAATCAGAAGAAAACTGCAAAGATTTGGAATTGGCTGCAGTGTTTCTTTTTCTTTTCTTAATCTGAAACTCAAAGCATTAATCTGTCAGCTCATTGGCTGTATAGCAGAGGCAAAATGGAAGGCAAAAAGAGCAGTGTGTTGTGTTAGTATGACAAAGACAGTTATTGAAATGGGCAAAGAATACAGCTTCAATACTTGTGTGCTGCAGAAACAGTTGAGGGGTTTTTTGCCTTCTGTCATCATGTTAATGAGGTGGAAATTGGTAGTGCTGGTTGGGATGGTTTTATTGACCTGTGTTGGGTGGTAGATCAGTGTTACACCTCTGAGCCAGGTGTATGTATCAAGGACTGTCTGTTCACTTTGCAGGTGGGAGAGGCCTGTTGTAGCCAGACTGACTTGCATGCCTTGGTATTAATGTCCTGGGCTGAAGGGAATGTTTGTTCAGTTCAGATTCCAGCAGTTTCTGTGGGTGGTTGGGGAACTTGAAGTTCCAACTCTTCCTTGTACCTTTTATCTTTGCTTAATCCCTTTAAGTAGCTATTGTGTTCTTGCTCCTCCTTTTAAAAATGCTTAGTGTGATTAATATGCATTGCTGTTGCTATGTGACTCCTGTTTCTCTCCATGTAGCTTTAAGTTTGGAAGAAGGTTATGGGGAAGTGTGTGGTAATGCCTTAGGTAGCAAATTATAATTGAAACTTCCTTAAACAGCTACTAATTCCCCTTTTGGCAAGGGACAAACACCCTGTGTGCATAGGCTCTGAACTCTGAATAGGCAAATACTGAACTCTTCAAAATTAATTTGTGTCCTGCACGTGTGGAGACTACAACATCTGAAAAACTAAACAATCCCAACAGTAAAACCCCTTTTTGCCTCTGTTGCATTGCTGTTAATGCGTGTGGGCAGATACAATCTGAAGACTGAGGAATAACTGTCCCCTTTTCCTACAGTAACGTATGTCCCTTCCTAGTCTGGGTTCCCATCTCACTCTCTTAGATACGTGAAAGTGTTGTCTTCAGCCCTGGTGAAGAAATAGCCTCTTGTTCAGCAGGAACACTCAGGTCTGCAAATATGCCCTCACACTTGCATTCTGGGATCTGAGGTAATGGCAGGGTGTTTAGTGGAGGACCTTCAACTCTGGAATTTACTTTCCAGTACCATTGGCCTACTTGTTTTTGTGGAATATTAGTTAAAATACCTGTGTTTGTTCAGGCTTTAGTCAGAAGCAGTTAAATTTTTTTAATTGCTGCATGTTCATAGAGTTTTTATCTCTGCAATCACTATATCAAACAACACAAATGGTGTAAGCTGCATATTGATACAGTAACATAAATCTTAATCTGTGCTTTAAAATATATCATGTGGTAATGAACACTTGGCTTATTATTGGACAAATGGAGCAAAAGGGTAACTTCATATTTTTTCACTTTTTCTGCTGTTAGTTTCTTCTCTGAATAAAATAGTCTTGAATAGTCTGTGATTCTTATTCTGAAGCTTGTGTTACTACATTTTATGTGATAGTTGTATTTTATGTGATGCTTGGGTTTGGTTTTCTTCTGTTGAAATGCATACGTGTAAAGAAAGTAGGATTTTTAAAAGTGCTGTGCGAAGTTTGCCTGTGAATTCTTGATGTTCTTGTCATTAAATGTCCATCCTTGTTCTGATTGAAACTGCTATTAATAGATCAACTACCAGGGAAGTTGTATTCAAACAGGTATTCTCACAAGTGCTTTTGGGAACTTGAATAAAAGGAAGCTTTCGGTAGAATCCATGTTTGAAAAATCCTGAAAGTACAACTCCTTTTACTTTTTTGCTGTTGTTGTTTCAATTTTTGATGTGTGGTTTCTCTTTCTGAAGATTCCGTAAAATGAACAAGCGTCTCGTTCCCAGAAGACCCCTTAGTGCCTCCCTGGGCCAGCTGAATGAGGTGGGCCTGCCTTCAGGAGCTATCCTCTCAGAGGAAGGGGGAGTGGACTTGCCCAATAGGAAAACTTCTGCTCTGCCAAATGGAATTGTGTCAACAGGCAGCACGGTGACGCAGCTCATTTCTCGAGGGACTGACTCCGGTTATGAAACTGCTCTGAAGCCAGGGAAGATGGACCATCTGAGTAGCAGTGCCCCTGGATCCCCTCCTGACTTGTACGAGCCTTCCTACCTGTAGTTCAAATTGTGTGTGTAAACGTGGAGTAGAAACAAAGTAAACCAGTTCTTTAAAAAAGAAACAGAATGGGGATTGTGGCTGTTCTTGTGTTTGGTTGGTTTTTTATTTTTTTTTAGTGATTAAAGAGCAGAGTAGAAAGCTAAAGCTAAAACTCTAAACTGCTTTACTTCCTTGTTTGCTTATATTTTATATTTAATTGGAGAATGTGATACAAGCCTTTGGAAGGTGGAGTGTAGACAAAGAACAGTGTGTTAGAGTGCAGTGTGCTATACCAGGCCTTAATGAGCAGTGCCATCTTTCTACTTTTTAGGCTGGAATCTGTCCCCAAGAGCTCTATTTCTGCCTTACCAGTGAACCCTCATCCTGTGCCCGCTCGGGCTCCAGCAGATCTGCCCTCAGTGTCTGTCACCAAGCAGTTGCAGATGGTACCACGAGGCTCTCAGTTATACAATGCACAACAAGCAGATATGTTTTATCCAGACCCCAGAGGAGCTGCCCCATCATTTGAGCCAGCGCCCTACCAACAAGGTAAGATTGACACCAGGCTGTCCTCATGCTGATTTTAGTCTTCCCACTCTGGTTTTTAAGTCCTTAAATTGAAGTTTTCTTGCAAATGACATGGACTAAAGACACTAATGTGGTGATGGCATAATAAGATGGGAATTGGCAGAATTTTATGTCTCAGCTGAGGACTTCAATGCCAGTGAAAACAGATAATTGTAACCATCCAAGTGTTGCAAGTCCTTCTGTCTCCAATTCTTCCCAACTGGGCTAGATCAGGGATCCACTATGGTAAACCTTAGTTCAGTTTGACTCAGGGAAAATGGAAATAAAGTGCGTGTGAGCAGTAGACATAAATTAAAAAAGAGAAGGGTGTTCACAAAAATAGAAAACGTAAAAAAGGAACTAAGAGGAAAAATTCTAACTATAAAGTGAGCAGGTGGAGAAAGATAGTATTGAAGGGGATTAAAAAAGAAGATATGGCTATGTATATGAAAACAGGGAATTATGCTTAGGTAATGTAAGGTTGCAGAGAGAAATGAGACAAAGGTTAATATGAAGTTAATATGAAAGACAAGTAAGAAATGGAAGACCCAAAGGAGTATAAACAGAAAAAACCCTAGAAAAGAAAGGGGAAACGGGGGAAGCCATTTCTGAGAAAATTGCAGAGCATTTTGAAGACAAACTGACTACTTTTGTGTCAGTGATGTATTAGTGAACATCTGAGTTGTCTACAAAACTTGATGTTATGCATATCTTTACGCTTATTTTAAAATTATCCAGAGATCCCAGATAGAATAATAAAATCTTCAGTTAACCAGGCAGTGTGATCTTAGAAGTCTTTGGTGGTTTACAGCTCTGAAATGTCTTTGTACTGTTCAAGAGGTAGAACAAATCTTCAGATAACTTTAAATCCTAGTAATCCAAGTTCCTTTACACAGCCAGTGGCTCTGATATGTTAGGACAAATTGAATGTTAGTTGCATGGATGAAGATGTATAGGCCAATCTTCAGTTTACTTTTTAGCTCTTACCTAGGTGAAAGCATTTTCAGCAATCTGCAGAGACATTCTGGTGATTGATATGTTTGGTGTGCCGGCAGGACTTGTATGGCACCTGTGGTGGGCACAGTCTCACCACCTCTTCATCAGCTACTTTTCCATTGACACCATGCTGCTATCTTAGATAATTGTACTGCCTCACTTGAGCTTTGGATCAACTTTTTCTTCTTCGGGGTTTTCTGTGGTCAATTTTTGAGTAGAAGTAGTAGTTGGACACTTTCTTACTACTCCCTTCATGCTACTACTTATAGATGGGAGTTTTTGAAACCCGTTGTTTTTGTGGACAACTGTGATAACCACTTTCTGTACGCTGTGGTTGCTGTCCCCTCTCGCCCTCCCTCAGGAGTGTACTACCCCACGCAGTCCATGTCTCGCTTCGTGCGCCCCGCTCCCTCGGGGCCGGAGGCGGGCGCGCCGTACCTGGAGCACTACGCGCCGTACCTGCCGGAGCGCGTGGTGAGCCCGCAGTACCCGCAGCAGTACCCGCCGCTGGCACAGCCCGTGTACCCCCCGCACTACGACAGCCGCCGCGTCTACCCGCCCGTGCCGCCCTACCAGCGCGAGGACGTGGTGCGCGGCAGCCCGGTGCCCATCGAAATCCCGCCGGCTGCCGTGCCCCTCTACGTGCCCGAATCCAGAGACAGATACCAGCAAACAGAGGCTTATTGCCCCGTGGCTCCACATCTCAGTCAGATCAGACCTTCGTGCCACAGGGTATGGCTTTTTTACTGTGGTTTTGTAGCTCTTTTGAGAGAGAAACCGTCAGCTGCTTGAGAAATTGAATGTTTTTGTAGTAAGCGGGTGGGCTTTGTGAAAGTCTGAACTTCAGGAAGCTGATCAAAAACTGGAAGGTAATTTAGTTGCTGGTCAACTCTGCAGTTGTAATGATGTTAATATGTAAAAGTTGAGTGGTATTTAGTGCTCAGAAAAGCATTGTAATTAACTTTGGAAGTCTCATAAGTCTCTGACTTCTCCAGCAAAGATTAGGCTAGAGAGGGCCACTCCAGTGCAGATTAAATACAGTGTGTGGAAAGGATTATGTGTGCATTCCTTTACTACCCATCTGTGACTGACCAGCTCTGTACCCAAATAATGAATATCAAACATACCTTCCTTGATAAAAGAATTAAGGAATTCCGCTCTTCTGAATTTTTTCTACTTACAGATTGCTGACTGGAGGGTTTTTCTAGTATAAGTTGTTTTGATAAATGACCAGCTGGAATTGAGTTCTATAGAATAGTTGGACTTACGTTGTTCAGATTAAAGGGTCTGAATCCTATTGCTGAGTCCAGGAAGTTTTTTTAACTTAAAGATTTCTCAGTTTTGAGTTTGGCATATTTATGTTTAATTCTATTGCAAAGTGAATGATAAATGTGACTAGGTTATGATCTGTAAAGTTCTACCAATTTACCCTATGTGACTGTAATGGAGACTTGCCATGCTGAACATCTTCCAGTGGGAACTTTCCCAAATTAGAACACATTCCCTGTTCGTGGAGTGTCTTGAACTAGCACTGGCCAGTGTAGGAATATGTATCTCCTATGTGAAGGTTAACATGTAGACTTCAACAAAGTGATCATTACTTGTTATTTGAATGGTTCTGTCTATCCTCTGTGTGTCCCTTTCCTTGCAGTGTATGGCTGCCTTATTTTGTTCAGCTAAACAACACTTTAAAAATAATTAGTTTTGTGCATTAATGCTTAAAGAGCTCTGTAACATTTTTTTGTCCTCATTTCAGCCTCATCCCAGCCTGGATGAACTTCACCGACGAAGGAAAGAGATCATGGCCCAGCTAGAGGAGAGGAAGGTGATTTCTCCACCTCCTTTTGCACCGTCGCCAACCTTGCCTCATCCTTTTCACTCAGAGGAGGTAAGCATATTTTGACAAAAACATGATATACTGGCACGTTTAGAAAATACTTCGGAGTTTTTGTGCTGCTTGGTGTAGACAACAAGAAAATCAGAGCAGTACATCACTGGCAAGGGTTGGGGCAAGTAGATTTTGTGCCTAGGTGGGAAGCCCTTGTAGTGCAGTTTCCAGTGTTTCAATTGACTTTTGATCTGCCACTGGTCCTAAGCTCTCTGCTTTTGGTGCAACCAAGAAAATGAATTTTGAGCCATTATTAATTGAAGTAGTCAGTCTTCACAGTTGGACTTCGCTTCATTTGCTCCTGACATATTTAGAATTAAGTAACAATTTGATAGAGACTTATTTTTTTTAACCAAGTCAAAATATCACTTTCCAACTGGCCAAGTGAAGAGTCAGCACTGGAGGCATAGCCAGGGGGACCAGAATTTCAAGCACTTCATGCATTTTATGGCCCAGTTTCAGATGGTGATGTATCTGATAAAAAAGTAATTCTGGTGGTGTATCTCAAGCTGTTTTTCAACACTGCAGTTGAAGTGAGTAGGGATGGCTGTGAAACTGCTTCTTCCCTTCACTTACAGAACCAGATTTTTGTCTTTGTACAGTACTTGGATGAAGACCTGAAGGTAGCTGGGAAATACAAAGGAAATGACTACAGCCAGTACTCTCCCTGGTCCTGTGACACCATCGGCTCCTACATTGGAACCAAAGATGCAAAACCCAAAGATGTTGTGGCAGCAAGGAGTGTGGAGATGGCGGTATGCAGGGATAAGGGGAAAACAGAAGAGTGAATATTTCTGTGGGTTGGGAAGGACTCTCATTTGGTTACCAGGATGATGGCAGTGCTTTTATTTCAGCTCAGAAGTGCAATGCAGTCACAGAAAGCATTTGCAGGTGTGCGAAGTGCTTTGTTTTCAAAGTTATGAACAGTCACACCCATGTGTAGTTGGTATAAACTTCTGCATATAAATGCAGGATAACTACTTGGCTCTGAAGCCATGGATAGCAAGAATATTTTGCAAGGATTAGTCTTTACACTTACTTGAAATCCAAACATTTCTCTGTCCTGGCAGCTTGTTAATTAAGCATGTCTGTCTGTTGCTGCCTGTACTTCTTTCTGTCAGAGGAAGATGCTGTAACTTAACTTTGGGTTGTTAATTCCCTTTAAGGTGTCTGTTGCTGCTGTTAACAGTGTTATTAGCTTTTACTCGAAGAACTGTGATTTGTGGTCACACGAATACCCAAAACTTGCATGAAGTTCTTGAGAGGAGCAGTCGTAACATAGTACTAGGCTGTTTTTAATTGAAGGCACTTTCCAGCTCTATGCTGTGCTTATTCAGCCCTTCACTGAACTTTGGGAGGTGGGCTGTGGTCTTGTATTGTGCTCCTCCATTTTTGCTAGGCCACTGTTGCAAAATGAAGGGGTTGCTAGGGTGTCATTATTGGGAGTCAAGAATGGAGAAGAAAATAAAGAGGAGTCTGAAATATCACCACTATTCATTTTCTTCCTAACATTCAAGCTCAACACAAGAAGTAGGCTGGTAGCCCATGCTCATACGAAGTTGTTCTAGTCTTCAAGACTGTTTAGCCTGAGGGACTATTTTACAGAGATTCGTCTGTTCTCCTTCATCTCCCATCTGGAAAAGTGATCTATCATTTTTTATTTCTGTCAGTGTTGTGGTGACCTTTCTTTGGCCTGTAAGAGGTGATTTCTGATCAGAATTCATTCTTCTGTGGACAGGTGCTCACCGGTTGCAACCACTTAACTAAATCAGGATTGTTCTGGTTCAGCTTCTCCTCAAACAGGCTCCCCTTTTTCCCTCTGCCTCATTGGAGTTAAATGTGCCTTTTTTCTGTCTACTGAATTGGTTTCCCCTGAAAACCTTGAGGGCACTGTGGGAAATGGCAGCAAAAAGGAGGCTGTCTCCTGGAAAAAGCAAAGCAAAACACTGGATTTCGGCTGCAGCTTTGGCCTTTTCACCTGTCCTATTGCTCTCAGTCCTACACAGTGTGGTTGCCTGGAGTTACCACGGTCACATTTGACCTGGGGAAGCACTGTGATTACTTGGAATTGGCTTGTTGCTGTCCAAGTGGCAGTGGTCAGGAAATGACAAACAGCTCTTGGCTTTCATCCCTGCTTCTAGAAAACTGTGCAAACAGACTGCAGCTCAATTCAGAGCAGTAGTAAGGTTCTGGAGAAGCACTCTCCTTTTTCATGGCTAAGCAAAATGTTCTTCTGCCCCAGAGCTAATTTTCGAAGCAAAATGGGATCTTTGCTGCTCTTCAGTTTGTCTCCTTTCAGGAAAAAATTATCAGGAGACCTTTAATGAATTAATTCTTCTGTGAATTTATTGTTCTTTTTTTTATTGTTCGTAAGAGATTCATTTTTTCAAGGACAGGAATTGTATCATCTGAGAGTGCATAATGGTGAATATTATGCAGATAACATGCAGCTTTATTGAGTAAATAGAAATAAATTAAAATTGGTACTAGCATCCTATGGCCTCAAGATCAAAATGTAATTTTTTTTTTCAGACTTCCAAAGTAGATTCTGCCTAAGGCTTGAGTTTCCAAGTATTGCATTTCTTGAGTTTAGCTTCCAACTGAGTTGTTACTGCCCTTTTCACCCCTTTATTCCTGCCTCGGATGTGTTATCTTGTCTGTTTCTACCAATCTTTATCCCCACTGAAAGCTTGCGGAGTTTTATTTTAATTTTGGACCATATCAAAGTTTGTAGCCTTTAGGCAGTTTTCTTGGTGTAGTGACCCCACTTAGCTTGTTCTTTTTGTTTTACTGTGTACAGTACCTTTACTTCTTGAGCAAAGTCCTCACTTGATTTTGGCAAATCTTATCATGCTTTCTGGTAGCCGACAGATAGCCTTCCTAACTAAGCTGTTTGAGGAGACAGTGAACATTCTGTCTCTTCATATGCTGACCCATTAAGGTGTTTGTGTCTGAAACTCTGTTAGAAACCAGGTTGTTCCAAACAGTTCTGCTTAATGAAAAATGCCTGAAAAGATGTAGTAGACATGTCCGAGTGCTGTACTGAAAATATCCCCTTCTGAGTCATTTGCAGGCTGTTAGGTGATACAATTCTTAATGCTGGATTTCAGAGAAATTTCTTGTGGATTCTGGAAGGAGTATGCATTCCTCAGAGAAGCCCACTGACCTCTTCTTTGAATTCATGTAAGGGGGAGTTTTTTCCCCCCCTTCTTTTCCCATTAGACTTTCTCTGTCTTAATTTCCATTTGCTGCTGCTGTCTTCCTCTGGATTTTATCACAATTAATTTTACAACTTTTTCACTGTGGTGTAGTAATGGTCAGCTTAAGTTAGACCATTAAAGAGAGGTCCCCTCTGACAGTGGAGTTAGAAACCGAAGAATAGGAAAACTAGTTGAAAGATGAAGGGAATAGAGAATACAATAGAGCCTTACTGTACTGTTACCAACTTGCTGTGAAAGGAATGTGATCCTGCTAATTTCTGAGTTCTTGAGTGCCTTTGCCATGTGTTGTGCAGAACGTGGACAGCAAGGCCCTGCGGGAGCAGCGGTTGGACATGCAGCGCCGAGCGGCCGAGGCGGGGGACGATGACCTCATCCCGTTTGGAGACCGACCAACTGTGTCCAGATTTGGGGCTATCTCTCGAACTTCCAAAGCCATGTACCAGAACTCTGGGCCCATGCAGGCCATGGCGGTTCAGGGAGCTGCCACCAAATCCATCATTTCAGGTACAACCTGTGCTCTTGGATTTTGCTAGCTGCTGCTATTTTCTTTAGTGCCAGAGTGTAGTACAGGTTGAAGACAAACCCTGTAAACTTGTATCTTGTCTTAGAAATATAGCTGAGGTGTGTGTTATGCCACTTAAAATAACTTCAGGAAGGGTTTTACTGAGAAGTCTGAATTCAGAAAAAGGTTGCCACAGCTTTCTGAGGTCACTTGATCTGCTCAGCCTGGAGGAGAGGAGACTGAGGTGAGACCCCGTTGCAGTCTACAGCTTCTTCCCAAGGGAAAGCAGAAGAGCAGGCCCTTATCTCTCTCTGGTGGCCAGTGACAGGACTGTAGCTGTGTCAGGAGAGGTTTAGGTTGGATATCAGGTAAAGGTTCTTCCCCCAGAGGGTGGTGGGCACTGAACAGGCTCCTCAGGGAAGGGTCACAGCCCCAAAGCTGCCAGAGCTCCAGGAGCCTTTGGACTCTCAGGCACAGGGTGGGATTGTTGGGGTGTCTGTGCACGGGCAGGAGTTGGACTTTGATGCTTGTAGGTGCATTGTGACTCAAGATACTCTGTGATTCTATAACATGTTTGAGCACACGTAGTGGATTTCTTAGTGATTTGTTGTTGCTGTTTGGAGGAAGCTACTTTGTTCTGCTGATCCCTGTGATACGAAGCTTATTTTACATCTGTAGTAGCAGAATCCAGAAGCTTAGGGCTTTCCCAAATACATAATGCAAAATCACCATGATGAAGTACTGTACTGCTGCTCTCCTGCTTTATGGGTAGCTGCTCCTGCAAACTTAATGCAGTCATTGTCTTGTGTACTGTTAGGCAAAGCAAAAAAGTAGGAGTAGTTCATTTCCTACATATCTATTTTCCATCACATGTATAAGATGATATATTGTGATATCTTAATGATAGCTTAGTCCAAGAGATTGTCTGTTTCTTGAGGTGCACTGAATAACTTCAAGAAAAAATTTAATTATTATATTCCCCCAAACTTCCTTCTAGATTTTTCAGGCAGTAACTCTCCAGGCCTTATTACAGATAGAACTCTGACTTCCCTGAAAACTTAATCTTTAAACTGTAGTTACTTAGGTATGTCAGAATTATCAATCAATTCCTGAGTCTTTTAGGAATTTCAGTAGTGAAAGTAACTGCACTCACCGTGTCTGTAAGTTTTTTGTTGTGTCTTCATCTGCCTGAAGCCCTTCACAATCTCAGACTGTGGAAGGCTGTCACAGGCCATTAGACCTGCACAGAGTCATGTATTAGGCACATGAGACCAGTCACGTGGAGTATTTCTGTGTTCATTTCATCAGAAGAAACGTTAAACTTCTCATACTTAGAGGGCTGGCCTTTCTTTTCCCTCTCTCACTAGTTCTGTGTTGGCTGAACCACTGAAAGAATAGTTTTGTACTAATGCAGCCTGGTTTTCTTTTTCTTCCCTGGCAGACTACAGTCCTTATGGAACTCATGGTGGCTGGGGAGGCTCTCCATATTCTCCTCACCAAAATATACCTTCTCAGGGACGTTTCAATGACAGGTAGGATTACTTTATTTTTTCTTTGCCTTTTTCTAAATTTTCTTGTATCTATTTTTCTTTTCTGTGCCAGCTGAGTAAAGCTTTTTTTGGAAATCTGATTTTTGCTTTTCTGATCCCAAAGGGAGAGACTGTCCATATCGGATGTGGCTGGTCATGGGAAGCAGTTGCCCTCAGCTGAACGGGAGCAGCAGCTGCGCATGGAGCTGCAGCAAGTTGACCACCAGATCAGCCAGCAGACACAGATGCGGGGGCTGGAGGTTGGTACCAGCGTTTGGAACAGCACTGAGGGGTGGTTTGGAGAGAGATGAAGATGGTAAAGCTGCTTTTTCATGGGCTGACCTTTCTCTGACTGTTGTGATATTCAGTAACAACAGTCAATTCTGTGATGCCAGGCATCAGGGCTATGGTACAAGTGTCACAGCCTCTCTGCTTAGCAGCAGAAACTTCTCTGCACTCCATGTGCAAATCAACACTATATTTGAATCTGCACTCTATGCTCAGTCTTGTTTGCTGTCACTCTCTCTCTCACTCCCCCCCTGTTCATTTCTCCTCAGAGGCAAACTCATGGTGCAGGTGCCTGTTCTTCTTGGCTTTACTGCCGTTGGAAATGTCTGATTTTATGTACAGAAAGCCATTACCTTCATCTGTTTCGTGTTTGGCTTTATGTTTGTACCTGTTTCTTCCTAAATGGCACAAGCCACAAGAGTCAAGAAAGTAAACATGTAATATATTTAGCTTGGAAAATCAAGGCTTAATATTTTCTGTCTCCTCGCTTAGAAGAAATGTAGTTGTAGCACGAGTGTGTGTTTGTAAAAAAATTAATGAGCTGAAATCTTTGGATTTTGTGAGACACAGGAGAAAAGTCAAGCCATAATGAAAGAGTAGTTTTAGAAAGTTTTAGTTACTTTTTTCCTCTTAGCAGAAATCAGTAAATATTTACCAGAAAACTGTTCTAGTACCTCAGCAACTATTCATGTTAACATTTTCCCAGAGGAAATTGCTGTAAGTAGTGGGTAGCAGCTTCTGCTGAAGCTGTAGTTACCTAAGAACATGTTACAGAGGAGGTTCATTGCAGATTAAAGAGCTGACAATTCACAGCAGTAGTTGCAGTAATGTTTCCAGTAACTAAGAAATGCATACCTTGTGTTCTTGTGCTCTTGTTTGGGAATGAGAGGAGAAAATGTTTTAAATCTTGCATGTCTGCCTTTGCCATAATACAAGAGTATTGGAAAGTTGCAAAGCCTGTAAGTGACCTTCCTCTCATGCTCATCATTGTTGTGATTGTGGCAGTGTTAAATCCTACAGAGGTGAATGTTGAGCCTTGATTTTACAGTAATACGAATTTGGTAGAACTAGTCAGTTATTTTGAGTAACAACAGCTTTCAGTTTATCTCTTGTGTTCAAAGCTGCAAGTAGGTACTGGAAATCCAGGCGTCTTCATTGGTTTGCTGTTACAAAGTTGCAGCAATCACTTAATTCAGCCAGAGCAGGAAGACCTAGATCATTTCCTTTCTTCTTTGAACATTTCTACTTGAAGACCAGCCAGGTGCTGAGTTGTGGGCAGTACCAGCTGCTGTGTTTAAATGCAGAGCACACACTTGCAGAACTGATTCACAAGTATGAGCAGATTTTTGGAGTGGCTGACATGGCTACTGCTTTTAGTAAGTTGCAACTTCTGAATGACCACAGTCACTTGACCCTCTCTGTTCCTGTTTCTTAATGTGGGTCAGTAGAGAGCTACATATTGGCATCTACATCTCTCAAGATGTTTTATATGATATAATAATAATTCTGGCTCTGCTGTAGAATTTGATAAATTCTACTGCTGTAAAATAAAGCATCAGATTTGTTTATCTGCAGTTCTCTTTTGTTGAACAAATAGCTCACAAAAGTGTAGTGTTTTTGTTCATATGCTTAGTCTTAGTTGTGAGAAGGGAGTGGTATATGAAGAAAACATAAATTTATGTCAGCCAAAGGTATTTAACGCTGCTTGTTTAAAAGTGAAAAGACTTGCCCGTGTGTAAATAAACATGTTGAAGCTTGCACTGGAAGTTATTTCAGTTGGGACCTTGTGAAGTGTGATGAGAGAAGGCCTTGGTTTTGCAAATGAGCAATACTCTGGAGTTATGGCCTCAGAGCTGTCCCTGTGCTTGGTTTGTGGTGTGCTCAGTTGTGTATGTGCTTGGCTTTATGCATTTAGGCTGTTAGTAACAGGCTGCTGTTGCAGAGGGAGGCGACTACCCTGGCAGGCCAACCACAGCCCCCACCCCCACCTCCCAAGTGGCCTGGGATGATCTCAAGTGAACAGCTGAGCTTGGAGCTACACCAGGTGGAAAGGGAAATTGGGAAGAGAACCCGTGAGCTGAGCATGGTGAGTGCTGGGGGGGTGGGAGGCAGAGAGGTGCAGTGGAGAGCTGTGTACCTGGCTGCAGCCCTGCCACCCTGGCAGAAAGGCTCTCTGCTGGATACCTACAGCTTGAGTCATCCATCTCCCTCTTTACCTCTTTATTCTTCAAAACCTCCTGAGTCTTCTTTATGAAGAATTTGAATGTAGCCACTTTAAAATGTTGTTATTTTGTTGCTATTTGAAATCAGCTTGGCGCTGAATTTGATGGAAACAAAATTGTCTCCAAGGTCACTGTGCCAGGAGTTCTATAAACTGCTTTAACATAGGAAACATCTTCTGCAGCTACAGGCTAGTGTTCAGAAGTCCGTGTGCTGTTACAGTCTGTGGCCTTTGCTTGTTGTTACCAGGATCATCCCTTCCTTCTGGGAAATACTGTGTCCCGGGAGGATGAGCATATCTAAGAGTCTGTTGTTGTCTCATGGCTTTTGTGGGTTAAACTGTGTGACTCCAATTTCCAGGCCTTCTTCATCAGTCCCAAGGGATGAAATCTCCCATTCTTTCAACACACTCTTAAAGAATTTTTCATCTGTCTTTTCTTTAAAGGAGAGCCAGTCCTCACTGGATATGAAAAACAAACTGGGCACCACTAAACAGACAGAAAATGGACAATTAGAACCACAAAGCAAGGTTCCAGCTGAGGACCTCGCACTGACATTCAGGTAACATGGGCCTTCAACCTGTCTTTGTGTAACAGGAGAATGACTTCTTTAGTCATTACTTCTAGTGAATAATTCCCCTTGCCTCACATCAGCTGTGATGGGGAAGCACCTACTAGGAAAAGAGGATAAAATCATGTTTTTATAGTGTAGGCATGAATTAAGGACCGTTCTAGCTGATGAGTAGGTGAGTGGAATGAGACTGAATATAAATTAATGCAATAGAAGACTTGCAGGGTCTGTCAGAGCAGGAGACCATCTGGTCAGTATTGGCTGATTAGTAGGGAGAAGCAGGAGTTAAACAACCACCATAAAAGAAATCTTTATCTGCTGTTTTAGTTTCAAAGGAAAGAAATCTCCCAAATTTGAGAGGAGAGTTTTTGCATCCTTCTCAGGTTTACAATGTGGATGATGTCTAGGAAGGTATGTGCTTTGAAACTAAGTTCACTTTTAGTTGAAGGTAGTGGACTTTTATCTGTATAGATGCTGGGATTGATTTCAGTTCACATTTAAAAGACAATTGGTATAAGATGTTTGCTGGGAATGCTGGAAGTCTCCACAGCAAGTATTTTCAAATGGCCACAAGCATCTACATATATTCAGACTATCACTGAACAGAGAAGCTCAGATATTTACGTAACTTCATGTGAACAGTTTGGAATCCAGATATTTATTCAGAATTAGCATTTTCTGAATAAATAACTATTGCTGATGAAGTCTGCACCTTGTTTTTAAAACCAGTTCTGGAGTTCTGTGCTGCACCGTCAGATTGACGCCTCCAGAGCAGGAACTAATTTTTCCATATAGAGCTCTGAAAGTAATGAAATTGAAACAACTGTTTATATTTTTTAAATAATAAAAAAAAAATTATCCAGGTAAGTTAAACATTCTGAAATATGTGCACTGAAGTTCTCTTACTTAAAAATCAATGAAAAATCTCAGTATTTGTTTCTTTTCACCCACTTCCTCTTTCTCCTCAACTTCCCTTTAGCAGTGATGTTCCAAACGGATCGGCTTTGACACAAGAGAACATCGGCCTCCTGTCAAACACTACGGCTTCTCTCAGCCTGTCAGAGGAGCCCGAGGGAGGAGGGGATGGCCACGACTCCCAGCGTGCGGGAGTGACTCCCACGTCTGCTCCCTGAAGCGAGGCCAGCACACCCTGGAGTTCCTTCTGCTGGGGGGTCGGCAGCTTCCATCGCGTTTTTTTCCAGGGGTGATTGGAGAAACTCAGGAGCAGCAGCAGTAGCAGAGCAGCAGGTCCAGAGGCAATGTGCACAAACACAACTACTAGAAACAAATCCTGCACATAGTTCACATTAACGCATTTTTTAATTAAAAAAATGAAAATTAGCAGTATCTGCAAGCAATTCAAATTAAATTTGTTTTTGTTCTGTGAATGAACTTTATTTTAATAACTTTGGACGCCTTGAATCCCAGGGCTTAAAAAAAAAGATATTATATATATACTCTGTTTGATTAATTGTATGATCTTAATGAAGTAGGTTTTTTTCTTTTATTTTGGTATTATTACATACCCAGTGCATAATTCCTTACCAACTTAATTTTTCAATTGCTAAAATAATCTGACTGCCTCCTTGTATGGTTTTAAGGGTAAACGAGAAATGAGAGTTGGAGAGTAGCTGTGAATTGCAGTGTCAAAAGATGTGCAGCAAACTTCATTCTTAACACTGTTCCTCCCAGGAGGTTCAGCCAGGAGCTGAACCTGAGCTTCTTGCTTAAATTGCTGAATTTAAACTACAAGTGACAGAATCTTTGCAAAAATGTGGTCCTTTTTGAAAGTTGGCGTTGTTTAAGGTCTCTGCGTGTTAGAATTTGACACCTGAGAATCAACCTGCAGTTTGTCAGTGCTGCAGTGAATCCCTCCTGGCTTCCCATTTCATGGGGGAAGAATTGCACCAAAATGACCCCTGAAGATGCAGCATAGACCCTGCCAGAAGTACCGAGAAACAAATTTTGCTTGGTAGATCTAATACTTCTCTAAGTAGATGCTTTGTAAGCATAAATTGGAGAAGTCATAACTCTTTTTTGATTTTTTTTTTTTTCAGTTAAATAAATTAAAGACTTTGTTCTTGCTGCACATTTTTTGACTTATTTGATATACACTGGGGTAGGATCCTGGCTATGAAGACCTTGAGAATGATTTTTCAAGTGCTGCTCCCTCTCTATTTTCTTGGCCCGTTCTCATTTTTTCTTTCTGGGTTAGACTACTAAGTGGGAAAGCACTGGTTATGTAATAAATTACTGCATTGCTTTGGTTGGGTAAAGCAAGAGTTAATAAATTTTCTTGGGTTTTAGTTTTTTTCCTTAACCTTAACTCCTGCTGAGGTCATAGCAACCTTGAGCTAAGCTTTGCATTCATCATACTGTTAAATAAAACAAAAGGGGGGGTGGGAGGGGATACAGTCCCACTAT